>BGPR01000223.1:886159-905497 GCA_013235015.1 Araneus ventricosus
TGTAGGTCCGTATAAAATTTTATCCATCTGGCTTTTCAAGTTTTTGAGTTATAGCGTTCGCATGACCTCGAACATACAGACAGACAGACTTCCCGTTGAAGGATTTTGTCCAAGATTTGATAGAAACCTACAAATTATGTTTAAAGACCACATACCAAATTTCATCCCCGTAGCTCTAATAGTTTTCGAGTTATCGTGTTCACAGACACACACACAGACAGACATAATTCCCAAATTGTGTTTTTCGGAGTCAGGGAGGTCTAAAACGTGGAGATTCGTCAAAATCTCGAGTTCGAATTTTTTGACGATTACAATACTTTCTCTTTGTATACTTAGTATACGAGAAAGTAAAAAGAAAATAGATGTTCATGGCTTCACCGAACCAGCGGGAGTGGTCTCCCCTAAACTTTCTTGTATACTTTCCCAAAAAGGTGCTGCTTCCCTCCCCCCCGCGCGGATAAAAAAAATTCGAACCTACTCCAATCCAGAATCCAATGACTATCAGAAGGTTTTTCATTGTAGAATAAAGTGATTCTAAAATATTTACTTAAAGAATCAAATTCAAAGATGCGTGCGATTAAATGCGCAACGATTTTCTACTCTTACCGTCTCAAGGACAAAGTGGCGTAATCCTACCGCGTGCGCAGGCATTACTACCAGAGATTGCTACCAGTGCGCATGCGCATGTAGTTTCAAAAGGGAAAAAGTATGCGATTATACAGACCGAAAGACAGTCAGCCCGTTGACGGATTTGGCCCAAAATTTTATACGGACCTACATTCATGACGATGAAACTGTGTACCGAATTTTATCCATCTAGCTATTCAAGTTTTTGAGTTATAGCGTTCGCATGACCGCGGACATACAAACAGTCCGACTTCCCGTTGACGGATTTTGTCCAAAATTTGATAGAAACCTACAAATTATGTATAAAGACCACATACCAAATTTCATCCTCGTAGCTCTAATAGTTTTCGAGTTATCGTGTTCACAGACCGACAGACTCACAGACATAATTCCAAAATTGTGTTTTTCGGACTCAGGGAGGTCTAAAACGTGGAAATCGGTCAAAATCTCGAGTTCGAATTTTTTGACGATTACAATACTTTCTCTTTATATACTTCGTATACGAGAAGATAAAAAATCATAATCTGAAACGGCTCCTCCCGGCTTTAGTTCAGTTAACCGAGGTTATACTGTGTTTCGAAAACTGTTTCTTTTGTCTAGAATGTTAAGAAATAAACATTCAGCCTTTTTAAAGGCCTTCCGAACAGAGTATGCATCTTTCTGATATGGATGTGAGATTTGGGCTTGTCACATAAGCTTGCAAAGCATGTCTAAGAGAAAGTAAATTTCTTTTATGTGGAATTCAGGCTTGACAGCTCAGTCCAGATAAAACACGCATAGGATTTGTTCCAGTCACGATTCTACTACGGTGCGACTTTATCGTTGAATAAACCCATGCAAGTCACCGAAATATCTTCACGCCTTTCTGGAGTTACTGAGGCTAGCATTACGCTACGACTCAAATCGTACTTTCTTTGGCAGCATTTACATGCAGTCAGTCACAAGTAAAGATGGTTGCCTTTAGCTTTTATTTACTTGTTTCGTGCTTGTAAAGATGGAATTTTGTAATCGATTTTTCATTCACTTCTTGATTGAAAGAAACGGTGTTTTGAAATTTCGCATAGCCGTGTGTTCCCGATGAGAGTATAATATTTCATCAATTTCAGAATTTATTTACTGGCGAAGCGAGGCGCGGTCTTGTTTTAACTCGACCATTCAGCATTTCGTCTGCAAAATTTGTTTTCCACACGGTCACGACCAAACGTGTTGTTCGATTTTGTTCGAATTTGGCAAGGTATACTTTGAAATCATTAAAAACGAGGTATGTGTTAGGATTTTCATGTTTAAATCCGGTTCGAGATGGTTGCTGTTTTAATTGTTCCGTTTAATGTAATGTTCAGCTTTTTTCGACTATTCTAACCAAACGGAGTTTAGTTAGTTTAGTTATATTAACGTCCCGTTTTGAAGCAACACGAGGGCTATTTTGGGACGGACCTCGTAATTTTGAACCACGGTCAGATGACGAGGACGACACCTGAGCTGGCACCCCCCTCTCCAATCTTCCACGCCACACCAGCGGGAGGACGTTTGGCCACTACGTATGATTTGGCGTGCAACAGGCCCCATACACGGCGGATCTTCGGTGGAATCGGGTTTCGGGCCTGGAACCCTCCGGCCTCAAAGCCGAGACCTTACCACTAGGCCACCGCGACCCCCTAAACTAACCAAACGGAGCTCCATTCATAATGCCTCCAAAAATACCGATAACAGCAAATAAAATTTAATCGTAATTTTGTTAGAACTAATAAGAGCAGATATTTAATTGTAATTTTGAGGATACTGATAAAAGCAGAGACTATTGGATTCGAAAAAAACAAATGACTAAAATTTCCAAAACTTCGATAAAAAGCTGGGGTGTTTTGTTTTTTTTTAACTCGAGGTGTACTGTTTATAGAATTATACTACTATTTTAATACTTTCAGAACTTATTTATCAGTAGTTAATAGATTGACTTTAATTAAATCTTGATTCCTTATGCGTGACGCCATCTGGTAGCTAATTTGAAAAAAAAATTGATTTTTAGATTCCGTAATGTTTATAATAATGAATTATGAAATGGATTAAAGACTAAAAAAAAGAATATAATAAAAGTTTTTAAAAAGTTATAAAAAGTCATCCTTGTGGTGCCGGTCGGAGTTCAATAACTGTTAATTATATTAACGGGTTCTCGTTGTATAAATTTTATAAGACTTTTAACAGGATCTCTGATGAACTGAACATTTATCATGTCTCCTACTGTTTTTAAATCGAATTGTTTTCAACTTTTAAATACATGAACTGATTGCTTTTTCTTTTTTTACGCTTGACTATACATATTAAGATTTTTATGCGTTTTCTTATTTGTGTGTTGATCTTGTGCTTGTGTGTTCGACTTTTTGACCTTGCTTTTTTAATGGTGTTTTTATTTATTGTTCTAAATTTTAAGGAAAAATTGTGTGATTTTTTTATGATTTTAATGTGACGGTGTGCGGCACTGACTTTTGGGGCCTCGGTGTGTTTTTGGTGCTTTTGTAATTGCGTGTTTTCGTTTTAAGACATTTATGTATTTACATTTTTATAATTAATGTGGTTTTGAGCTTTGAACTGTTGTATTCTCTGCAGTTACTTTTTTCTTTGTGTTTTATTTCACTTTGTGGCGTGTGTTCTTTGCATGTTTTTGATCATGCACTCTGTAAATGGAGTCATATCTGCAGTGTGCTCTCTTTGAATAAATAAATAAATAACAAGTCCAAATGAATTGACAGTTCGAAGAACGGAATAAATCCAAAAACTGTTTTCTCAACTAATCTCAAACTGTTTGTTCTCGTGGCGGTAGGACAGTCGAGTTCATTTTACAAAAGTGACTACACTCTTGTATTAGGGTACTGCAATCTAGAAAAAAATTTTATTAAAATTCTGGGGATCGAAGCAAAAGTCGTGGAGTTTGCGATTTTCGCTTTTATCTCCAGATTTTCGACAAAAATTTCAATATTTTAATACACTAATATAAGGGGACATTTTTTAAAGAAATTTGATTGTTTTTACTTTCTCCTATGCGTAATAGAGAAAGCATTGCTATTGTCCAAAATTGAAAATTCCACCTCCCAGAGTCCGAAAAGAACCATTTTTGGTAGTACAACTGTCTCTCTGTCAGTCGATCGGTCTGTTTGCGAAAAAAATAACACAAAAACGAAAAGAGTTATAAGGATAAAATTTGGTACCTGGTCTTTGAACGAAAATTGTAGAATTCTATGAAATTTTGGAGAATATCCGTCAATGGGAAGTTTGACTACGGGAAGAAGTTAAAATTTTAGATAACTAAAATTTAGTATGTGAAATGTGGGTGCATCACAGAGACAAGTGGCAGATATCTGTCGCAATATATCTCAAGAATATATCTCAAAGAGTAATTTGTCCACCTAGGGAAAGATTCCGAGTTATTGGAGATATTTGTTGAAGATTTATTCATTGATTGAAAAATCGGGGTTATGGTATTTTTAGCTGCGAAGGCTATCATTTTGTAAAAGATCAGTTCATAGCCATTAACTTGCAGGAATAGGAGGCAAAGAGCCTTATCTTTTCACAATAGTCCGTCGGAACAGAACAAGAAATGCCACTTAGCTCCAAAGGAAGCTCTTCAAGACGTGACGAACGAGACATTGTTTCAACGAGACGTGTTTAAACAAACTGAAAGAACTCGTCTGCATCAATATGGTTTTTATGCACTAGACATTTGTTCGCGTTCCTTTAAACTTAAGGCATCGCAGGGAGTATAGAAAGTGGGCGTGTAAATGTCGCAGTTGCGGTAGAGTGGTGTCAAATTCTCTTAACAGACGAGACAAGATTCTGTTAATAACAAGATAACCGTCGTATCTCTATATAGAAAGAACGCGGTGTGATAAAAATACCAATTTTGTGCGCAAAAGACCACAAAATCGATTTGATGGGCTGATGTTTGACAGGACAAGTGCACGTACAGACTTGTAATCATCTGGAATGGCAATTTGACCGGTAGAAGACACAGGAATGACATTCTTGAGCCTTTTGTATACTGGAGCCGCCATCGATAAGTTCCTTTGAAAGAACGACAACGCTCGATGTCACAGAGCCTCGACTTGTCGAAGACTTTTTTTGGAGCAGAGTATAGAGCACGTAGAGTCCTCGGCCTGCTTATCCACCTGAATCCGATAGAGTATGTTTGGAACGCTCAAGGGAGATTTCTGACAATTCGAGAGCCAGAAAATGCCCTTTAGGAGGAATAGGAAATATTACCCGCGAATTTACTGGATAACCTAGTAAATTCCGCATCAAACCAAAGTAAAGCCATTTTAACCGTTCGAGGAGACAACACCCATGTTGATGTCTCGTGAGATTCCAAGAAAAAACTAGTTTAACTTTTTTCTTCCAAATATTGAAAGTTTTGAAATTTTCACCAGACTAAGTATCTAGTATTAAAAGGAATAAAATTTATGTGATAAACCGAATTTTCTAGTGTCACGCAGGGAGTAGTAGTGCATCAGGGATGGAGAGTAGAGGAGTCAGCCTTTTTTGGAGGAGTCAGAGTCGGTTAAAAATAATGCTGGAGTCAGAGTCAGTTTTAATACCATGTTTTAATTTCTAAACTTTGGAAGTGCAATTGTTCATTTAAAAATTGTATTAATTATTATACGGTTTATTGCTTAAAAGTTTAAAATTTTTTCCAAACCTCTCGTGTTTTCCTTCAAACCATATTGTTTTAAAGTAATAAAAAGGCTTGATTTGAAAGTTTTAATTCAACAATATAGGATTCAAAGGAAATATTTCTAGAAAAAAAAGACAATATATTTGTAGAAAAATAAACTGGAGGCGGCCATATGAAAAAATATGGATCCCGAACAACGCCAGATTATTTCCTTCCCTCCATACTAAAGTCAGACAAAAAATACGATTTTGAAGAAAATTTTTTAAATGACGATTTTTTGTATTTCTTGCGAATTTTTTTAAATAAGTCGATTTCGAGACGTTTTCTCGGACGGAATGTTTAAACAGCTCTTTTCTAATTATTTATTTAGGAGAGAATGTTGGACATGTGTACGTGACCTCAGTTCTCTCCGCCAGAGAATGACACATTATTCCAGATGGCCCGTGCAACGCCGGGCCACGAGGCGATCCCGATTTTCGTCGGGTTATTTCCTTCCTTCCGTACAAAAATCAGACAAAAAAATAACTCCGGAATCAGATAGATCAGAGATTCCCAACCTGTGGTACGCGTACCCCTGGGATTACGCAAAGGACCATTTGGGGGTACGCGAAATAAACTTGTTCATGGCGAAACAAGAAAACATAAGGGATTAAAAAAAGTTACAGAATTTTGGTTTCTCCTAGTGAATACTTGATATTTAATAACTTTACCACTTAAATAGTTGCGCCAGATAATGGCGTATTATTCGAAATAGCCCGTGCATCGCCGGGCCACGCAGCTAGTATCAATATAAACTTCAATATAAGAAAGTAATGTAACAGAAATGTAACAGAAATGACGGATTAGATTGTTTTAGACGATGACGGATAACAGGAAGTGACGTTTAATTGAAGTTTTACTGTATATGCAATTATGAAAATTACATTTTATTACTATCTATTGTTTGATAAAAATTCAAGAACTGGTATGTATACATGATTAATCAAGAAGAGATATTGCAATAAAAGTGCTACAAATATAATCAAGCGTTCACTTATTTAAAAGTTAAACCTTTGTGAAAATCTGAAAAAAATTAAACGTGTAGCTAACTATTATAACTATACAAGTAAGTGGTATACGTTTTCTGTGAGTGTAAAATTAATTACAGTAATAGTCATTACTATAAAACAACTGTCACTATCATCACGATGTTAGAATTCAAACATCCGTTTACACATTTGCGGACATATAGAACAAATTTCTTTCACCTAAAATGTAAACAAGATAAAAAGGCTATAAAAATAATTTATCGCGCCATCTTTCAGCTGCATGGTTTCACTCAGTATCTCAAATTTGTGAAGAAAAGGATAAAAACTACATTTTACTCCTGTATTCAATCAAAATTACAGAAAATTGGTAAATTCGAGGTTCTTTTCTTATCGGTGCCATCCTTTAACAATTGACTACACAGCATCAAACTCAAAAATATATTTATACACATGTTTGTAGAAATGGGGGACTCGGCGGTATGCTAGGGGTATGAAAACTAGAATGAAAAGGCTCTGTGTTAAACAAACACAATTTATTGAAACACAATCATATTTACAAAGAAAATATTTACAGTTTAAATAAAAGTTAAGTTAGAGGGAATCATGGTATTTAGAGTTAGCAATTGCTATTAAGACTAAAATTAAAGATATTACTGGCAGAGAGTTACGAGCCGTTAGGCTTAAGAAAAGCAAATTACAAAGTCATCGCATAGCCAGATACAGCCACGCCTGTCTTCGGATCTTGCAGCGACACAGGCAGGAATTGCGCTAGAGTTTGCCCGATGGGGGGGGCACGATCTCCCCGACGGGGGGGGATGAGTGTAATGAAATTGGTCTCAAATTTTCGCCAGATTATTATTTATCAACTACAGTTGAATACCACGTACAAAAATTTTTCCCCGACGGGGGGGGCCGGGCCCCCGCCCCCCCCCATAGCGCCACCCCTGGACACAGGTCTTGCGCTCTTGACTGTGCAGGAAGATATGATGCACAGAGATATGATGCTCTCTTTCTCTGTGATATGGTGGTCCCCGTTTGTACTGGAACGCATTTCGTTCGGATTTCTCTTCAACTGTCCTTCGACGGCGCTTGGGCCGTTACGTGCTGCCATCTGGTTATGCAGGTTTAAACTAAATTCGCAGAGGAGACAAAATAAGATGTAAATTCTCCTCTACATGTATGAAACGTTATGTCTTAAATTACTCGTCTTATTAAAGCTTGCGTGTAAATAAATAAAACATAACACGGTTTAAGAACATAACAAATGTAACAGAAGTTTTAGTTAAAAACAAATCTGACAAATATATCTTTTAAAATAAGTTCCAGAACACTCCAACTAGTGGGCTCGCATGTCCACAAATTCAAATTAACACTCTTGTTCACTCTGAAGTAATTTATACTTTCACAGGTGGTAGAAATTTATATCGAGAGCGAGCCATAAATTTTACATAAAGCACTCGGAATCAGAAATAAAAAAAATAGATGGGAGCGCGTGTATACATTGCGAGAACAAAGTTAAGAGGATAATTTGAATCGCAGAACGCTTTTTAAAAATTATAACGGACAGAAATTAATGAGTGATAATAGTTTCACACATTTAAGCAAAATTCTTACCGAGACAAAGTGGAAACGGTAATTCCTTTCAAAGGATGGTTGTTTTTATGGTTATAATAGGATCTAGTGACGATTCGCGAAACTCGTGGGAAGTTGTAATGATTTAAATTGACAGATTACAATGCATTGAATTAAAATTTTATAAATCATATATCGCAAAATAAAGCATTCAGAGTTTTAGACAAGCATAAACAGAAGAAAGTATGTTTACATTTAATAAGAGCTAAATTAGAAGGTCAATTTGATTAACAGAAAAAAATTTTAGAATTATAGTGGCTAGAACTTAATGAATCTTAACAGTTTTACACATTTAAACGAAATTTTCAATAGGACAATGTAGAAATAATAAAGTATTTCGAAGGAAGAAAATAATTAAGCAAAAAATGCACTGAAGAGAATGCCTAATGAAATATTTTTTAACGAAAATATTTTATTTATGATCTATTTCCTTTGAAACAAAGAGGTCTGCAAGTTAGAAAATGCTCGTCAGAAATCAAAGAAATATTTAACTAAGCAGGGAAATAATTTTTAAAATCAATGTACCGTAAGTCAATATTTGTTTTTTAAAAAAAATCAATGTAAAGTAGTATAACGTATTGAGATAAAACTAAAACATTTAAACATAAATATTAACAAAAAATAAAGTATTCGAACAAACAGAAGTGATGAAACAAACAAAATACAATGCAGAAGTCATTTGTGGAAATTCCTTAAAGCAAAATGCAGTAAAATGGAGTTGCAAATAAAGTTGGAAAAAGTTTTAAAATGGCCTTTGCCTCACATATAAGAATACTAAAGCTTATTTCCATAGAGGTAGGAAAATCTTTCCCAACTCTACGAGAATAAACTGACAACATTTTCCTTCTTCGTGCTGCCAAGTTTTTCTGCAATCCAAGATTTGATTTCTATTCTACTGACTGCCAGAGCAAGCTTGAAGCGATTGACTGTCAAAGTATGTTTACTGTGAATTTCCGTATGGAGAAATCTATAATAGCTCTCTATAAACATATCTGGGATTTGAATTTGGTTTTGACAAAGTTAAGGAAAGAAAACAGACATATTTCATAAACATGCCTTTTTTTTCGTATTATAACTTATCTACCTTTAAAAGGAATTCCCCTTTTTTTTTTGGCTGTGTAATTTTTTAAATCACTCTTTAGATGCAACGTTTAAAACACACACAAACGTGTTCAAATACCGTTGAGCCAAGAGAGTTGTTATTTATCTGCAAAGCTTTATTAGTGTAATATGATACAACGCTACAAAAGTACTAAGCAAACGCATTAGCCTGTGAAAATCGCAGGATGCAGCAGAAAATGGACTTGCTTCCATACACAATCAGAGGGTTAATCTTCAGAATCTTTCTACAGTGCACTCCCGATTATCCGGGTTAATCACCGGGAGGGATCGCACGGACAATAGAAAAACACGTATAATCCGAAAACTCATTTTTATTAAAGAAAAATTCAACATCAATACAAAAATATAAAAATTACTTACATTTGCATGCTGTATAATACCGAACTAGGAATTTTCCTTTTAACATTTACTGCTTTAAAAAATCTGTTAATGCGTCTTTGCTTCTGCTGTTTGTTCATCTCTTGTCGTATATCTCGTGTCAAATATTTGACGAACCGCAGTAATGTTACCGTAATTATTATAAGATCCCATATAATCTAACAAAGTTTCAGCAGATTGTAGAGCAGCAGAATGAGAAATTGTATTTCCCTCATTTAGTACATCTTCTGCATAAGTACTAGCTGGTTCTCCATTGTCACATTTTTGAAGGATTTCTAATTTTTGTTTAACATTAAAAGCGTTTCGTTTTCGTTTCACACCACCCACTTTTATCAGTAAAAAATGTCACGCTACTAACTGACGATAAACAAGACGCAAAAATTAAAGGGACGCGTGCGAAAGTGAGAGAAGACGAAGAAGTTAAAGATTGCCGTGTCAGGAAGAAGCGTGTTCGTACGAGAATCAGCTAGCAGAAGGGGATGCTTCATTTCTCAGAAAATTAGGGGTTGAACCGGTAGAGACTGCACGTGGAGGCAGAAGAAAATCTATTCTTTAGCCTCCGCCGTCACGGCTCACAAGTTTCACGGAATCAATCTCTCGATCGAACATCAACATCGATTTTACATGCATGATAAGAGTGAAAATGTTTCTCTTTAAATTTTTTTGTGAGTCTGGAATGAGCATGGATGAACCGCAAACCGGATAATCCGCGCACGGATAATCGAGAGTGTACTGTATATTGAAAAAAAACTGAGAGAACATTGTTCTTTATTTTTGCGCGGTTCCCAATTATTTCTTGCAACTTGTATTTAGGAGAAGTACATAAAATTAAAACTAAAGTAATTTGAATTTATTAATTTTTTATAAAGCTATCGAGTCGTTTCATTTTGTTGAATTAATTTGACAGTATTTGTTGTACGAAGCTCGTTAAGGTATGTGGTTTAATTCTGGGAATCTTAACACGCTCACGCCGACTTGTGCCACAGGTAGGTCCCACACACTTGAATAATGCAAATGTCAGAGCTGACGTGAATCATTAAATCAATTATATTTGTGGAGCGCAAGTTTAAATTAGTTACATTAACTTCCCGTTTCTGAAGTAAAAAGAGAGTGATAGAGCTCGTAATTTTGATAAGTGGTCAGGTGATCCGGCATCCTCCTCTCCCAACTTCCACTCCACACCAGCGTCGAGTTCCGACTCTCGACGTCACATTGAACATGCACCAGGCACACATACATGGCAGAGCTTCGATGGAGGTGGGTTTGAACATTTTTTATTGCCCACGTCGACCTTGTAAAGAATGTGACAAGTCGGCGGGAAGAAAAATTCCAATACAAATATTAAAGTAATACAATATAAAATAATAGAATACAATGCAATACAATAAAATACAAAGAATTAGATAATACAATACAAAAAATATGAGTAAAGTAATGATGCAATTCAAAATACAAATGTCAATATAAATATTTTGTATTGTATTACTTTTATTGTATTATTTTACTTATATTTTTGTATTGTGTTATCTAATTTTTTGCATTTTATTGTATTCTATTATTTTGTATTGTATTGCTTTAATTTTTGTATTGAACTTGGAATTCTCAAATCACGAAGCGAGATACTACAACCAGGATACTGTGGGCCCTATAGGACACAAAAATGGATATTGTTGGGCAGTTGCATGCTTGAAATCTTCAAGGAGAAACAGTTTAAGGAACCAGAAAAATAATTTTTCTCTCAAAGATGCGGTGTCAAAAGTATAATTTACTTTGTATAAAAGTTCAAATATTTCTGAATATCGTTGATTGAAGTTACATTTCATCTCTTTGTCCTCTGCCTAAGTTGGATTTTAACCTTCCAGCAGTTGCACGTATGCAGGAGATACTTGTGTCGTGTATCGTATTGTATACACTCCTGCTCAAAAAATAAGCAACAAAGGCAAAACTCGGAATAAAACAAAAACTATTTAATGGACTTGCGTGAAAGTTGTACACGAGGTAGGTGTGGCATTACTAGACCAATATAAATAACTAACTTAATACTAAGTTAATATATCAAACAATAAAGCAAGGACAAACAAAAACACATATATTACGGCCGGCGCGGCAGTCCAAATTTGTAGACAGAATGTGCAATGGGAACCACGCGCTAATAACGGTTATGATACCCTCTAGCTGAAATGCATGCTTGACAACTGCGAGGCATGCTGGCAATAGTGTCGTTGATCGCTTGTTGTGGCAGTAATGCCCATTTCTGTAGTAATGCTTGTTGGAACTCGTGGAGGGTGCCTGGCGACACAATGCGACCTGCATTCCGTCTTCCCAACATGTCCCACACATGCTCTTTGGGATTCAGGTCCGGTGATCTAGCAGGGTATGCCATCTGTGGAATGGTTTCACTCTTCAGATAATTCCGCACCAATCGTGCTCTATGCGAGCGTTATCGTCCTTAAAAATAGCTATTAGCTCAATCTATCTTCCCCTTTCGGAGTTCCGCTGGCTGAGTGCCTAGGGCGTTTGGCTATGAAGCGGGATGTCGAGGGTTCGAATCCGAATTCGCCTTACTCTGTTTTTGCTATAGTTTGCGATAAGTTTGACGCGGCAAGCTTGTGACAAGTTTGACGCGTGGTGACTAACTCGTTTGCGTTAACTTGTTTCAAGTTTACACTCTTACCGTGTCAAATTTGCTGCAGATTTGCAGAGCAACCTTGCTGCAAACTGAAATTGCTATCTGAGTCTCTACGATGTTGCTACGATATTCTGAATGCCGTACAATGTCGTAATAATATCGTAGGAATTACTAGCCCAGATCTGTCTCTCGGTAACGCTCTGATGTCACCAACAATAAAACTCGCACCATAGCACTACGAGACATTAAACAGCATTATTTCATTGTTAGATAACCTAAATTTCAGTAATTTTAAAGAGTAATTGTTGTTCTAATTTCAAATTTAATAGCTCTAAAATAGTGAAATAAGATCTTCTATCGATTGATATAAAATTTATCTCGCTATGATCAATAGTTCCCGAGAAATTTTAAATTATATTAATCATATATTTCAAATTAATTTCCGTTTTTTAATTGAAAGTAGTAAATTACGTCAGTGGTATATCATGCGCGTGATATAGTTTGGACGCCACGATGCATCTCATTATTTATTGCAATCGTGAAGATATCCCAGATAGCATGCCTAAAAGATTTTGGAAACCTTGTCGTCAGCAAGGGTAAAGGGTTGTCACAAAGGTTTCCATGATAAAGGTTGAACTTTTCGGCGAGGTATCGGAAAGGTTAGCTAGTCAACAAGAAACAAAGTTTTCTGTAAGGTTTTTAGTAAAATTTCCCCAAGCTTTTATTACAAGCTTATTTCAGACCTTTCAAAAGGTTATTAAGAGTCCTCCTTCTGCGGACAAAATAGAACCCCTTTCCCCCTCCGAAGCCGTACTCCTACAGAGGGGTCCAACCCCCTTTTCGATCCCCCTTCTTCTGACGTCATCTTAGTCCAACTTAGAGTTATCTGGAATATCATTTAATTATATCAATTAGGAATCTTAATTAATCAAAGCTTAATTATTAATTTCAATTAATTTGATTAATCTAATTTTTAATTGAACTTACTTGTACGAACTCGTTGTAGATTGTGACAAAACTTCAAATTCCTTCGAGCCGGGGATCAAACCCGCATTCATAGAGTTGGAAGACAAACGCAATAACAACTGGGCTACACACGATAGGACAGGTGGTTCATAAAAAGTTTTCCTTCGTCAATTTTACGGGAATGGTTTCCGAAACGATTTGCGCGGAAATGCTTTCGCGGACTTGTCGTTCAAACTTGTCGGTGAGGTAGTTCATAAAAAGCTTTCCTATGTATACCTTGCGGCAATGGTTTTCGAAACGGTTTGCGTGGAAATGCTTTCTCAGACAGCCTATGGAAAGTGAAATGGCAACCTTTCCGCAACCTTCTTTGCTATCTGGAATAATATGATAATATTTTTGGTAACGTTTGACAAGCAGAGAAGTGCTTTGTTTTAATTAGAATTTCGAAAAAGAATTTCTTTGAAATTTTAACTTTTGACTTGCGTTTGACAAGCTGAAAATTTCATGGTTATTGAATTATAATAAAATTGTTAAACAACGAAAAATACTTCACACGGAATGTTGTTTACCAAGAGGTTTTTCAATAAAGAAATATTTACTTAATATGTAAATAAAAAAAATATTTCCTATCATAAAACATATGTTTATTTTATTTATTTTCAACCAATGTTAAAGATTTTTCTCGCATATATATCTATTTAAGCACGTCAAATTTGACGGGAAATCTCTCGAATGAAGAGGCAATTTCACCCGTCTTACCAAGACGGGTGATTTTCTAATTTTGAAAATAACTATTAATAATAATGTCTACTGTTTTCCATGATAATGTTTCCTATTGCCATTTTCATACTATAGTAATTACAAATGTGCGGCATCCTCGCACTTTTTTTCTATTTCAAAAAACTATTGTATATAAATCACGTAACTTACGTATCTTTTTAACCCTATGAGCCCTATTCCGACCCAAACCGCCCCATTCGACAGAGGCCCGACTCAGGCGGTTTCGGGCAACTGAGTGAATTTTACGGCAGAAAAGTGGTTCATTTCTTTGTTGACAATTGATTGCCCAAACTTGGATGTCGTCCTCCTGGAATTTCTGTAAAGAAAGGAAGGATTTCATTCTGTTTTCATGAACGAAAATTTGCTTCAGTTTTTGAGATACTGGAATTCTCACTCTAGCCGGGTTCAGAGAGTTAATGGAGTCTCTATGTATCATTGAACGAAAATGACAAAAAAATAATCAAGGTGATTGCCTTCTGACATCAAATATTGCATACAAATATCTGTTATAAATACGTTCATATCAATAAGCTGTTTTGGGTACTTTTGAGTATATATTTCGCTGATCATTAAATTTCAACAACCCAATCAAAGTCTGTGCGGGTTCGAGTTTCTAGGTCTTGAAATAGTTGGGAGACGTCACTTTTTCCGCACAACGGAAAGTGACGTCTCCCAACCCAACCGGGGCTACCAGAATAGACCCCTACGGTTCGTGGAAGATTGAATGTGCGAAAGTCTTTCGCTGGTTTACCGGTATAGATGATAATACTGTATACACACTAACAATAAATAGGGTAAGGTTGCTCAAGTCGTACCGCAGCCTCTCGAATGAGGAGGCAATTTGCACCCGTCATGGTATGACGGGTGATTTTTCTAGTATTGTAGAGAATCTTGTGCCAAAAGAGAAACTATTTTGGATTGCCACCGGCTTTAGTCGTCTTTCATCGCTGCCGATCATAATATGAATAATGCTAGTCTTCATCTTCGTGGGTTGCTTCATGAACGCAAACGCTATCTGGAGTATATTTGCGAAGCTATTAGGTTTCTAAAGACATTGGTAAGCTGACGAAAACTAAGGTGTGTGCCGTCAGCGGCGTTACACCTGGAAAGGCTAATTCATTTGAGATTTTGAATTTTGAGACCTGTATGAACAGGGCAAATACTAAGACATGGACATGTGCTGGGTGCAAAGCAAACACTTAATTTTAAAAAATCCTCTCTTTGTAAAAAAAAAAAAACAGTTTAAACTTGCTAATATGAGAGATGGAAATAATGAGAAACAGAAAATCCAAAAGGAAAAATAAAAAGGCTGCAAAAACAGGAGACTGTGAGTCTGAACACTGAACCCCCTAAGTGATGCGTTCTGGGAGTGCAAGCAAAAGGACCTCCGCCAACCAATAGATCTAAAGAGACTCACCTTGACTTTCCGTTTGTTATTGATTCCAAGTACACAAAATGCAGTTTACAAATTCCTGGAAGCAGGAGTCTCTCGAGGGACCATCATGGGCACCTTCTACATCAGAGAGAGAGTAAAAAAACAACAACAAGTAATATAAAAACTTACAAGAACAGTGATAAGTATTAGAATTACAGAAGAAGGCATACTGAATTAGGATACAGTTATTTAAAACCCAAGAGTCATTGGGAGTTCCCACATGGGCGAATAGTAATGAAATTTTTAAAAAATGTAAAGATGCAGGATTAATTAACAATTGAGTAAAACTCAATAGTCATTGGGAGTGCCCACATGGGCGAAAAGAATTGAAATGTAAAATATGAAGATGCAAGATTGTTTAAAAATTGTGTAAAACCCAATAGTCATTGGGAGTGCCCACATGGGCGAAGAACTGGCATAAAACATAATAAAGAGGAATCAATAACGAATATAAAGAGATAACAATACATAAAAATGAGAAAAAAGAAATATGTACAAGATGTGTGACGAACTCATGAATGGCTGGAGAGGAGAGGGGTCTGTGAACTAGTCCTCCAACTGGATAATGTCTTCTTCATGTTCACGGATGTTGTAATGTTGAATCGGCGGAAGTAGCTGGGGAAGGGGCCATGGTTTGTTATTGCTTGTGTGAGATACCGATTATCAAAGCACCTGGATGTTGAGACCTTCGGGAAGATGTCAAAGGTCAAACGACCCTTGGTGTTTTCTCTGTCTTCTCAAGAATTCTGCCAGTGTGCCAGGATCTTTTGTTTGAAGTTGGTCTTGAGGGTTCTTTCTGGGAGATCCAGGTGCAAGTCGACGGTGGGCTTAGTAGTGGCTTCCTTTGCTGCCTTGTCTGCCGACTCATTTCCTTCTATGCCGATGTGGGCTTTGACCCAGTGCAGTGAGACAGTATCATCAATGATGGTCTTTATCTCTTCTGCTAGGTTATTTCTAGGTTGGTGCTTCTGCAGTACTTTCAGTGTGCTCATACTGTCTGTGAAGATGTCACAGTGCTGTTGGGGCCTGTTGGACCTCTTCCAGATCAGTGCTTGATGGAGGGCAGAGAGTTCTGCCTGAAAGACAGAGTTGTAATCTTCTAAGCGAAACTGAAAGTCTACAGTCTTATTTCCTTCGATGACATGGAAGGCTGCACCAACCTTGCCGTCTAATTTAGAGCCATCCGTGTAAGTGGAGAAGCTGGAAGACGGGTTGCACTTGTCCCACTGCACTCTTGTTCTTGTACTTGGGTGGATCCAGGTGTTGTTGTATAATTCAAGATTGGGGCCCGTTATTTCCTCTCCCAATAACGAAACATGTGATTGGGATATTTTTAATAACAAATATTTTTGCTATTGCTATTTTTAAATATCTGTTCTAGATAAGTGTGATTTCAATCACTCTTTGAATTTTCAAAGTCTTATTAAATGTATGTAATGTATTTTGAAAAAATTCAAATGCAGACTTGTCATTTGTTTTTATTATACTTTCTGCAAAAATTCGTGTTTTTAGTTCTATATTCTGTCAATAGATGGCACCTGCAGCGAAAAGTACTTTTCAAAGAAATTTTCCTGTCAATTAAGTTAACCACAAATATTCCCATCAAGCACGGAAGCTAACATCAACACAGTTCACTGTCCGAAATTCCTTTTCTATTGAAGCACAAATCCGATCATTCCCCGTTCCAATCGCAGTTAACTAAGTTTCCCTGTGAATATTTGTTTTCGAACGATTATGGCGATGCAAACGATTGGAGCGACTTTCTATCGCTATACAAGAGCTGTAATCATTCGAAAACGCGTGTCGCAACAAGAAAGGTGACTCACAGGAAATACCAATGAGTCGCAAGTAAACAGTAGTCGCCTTGAAATCGCGCGCTGCAGGCAACCCGGCGAAAATGTTTAGTTGCCGAAAGAATTGCATGTAGGTTCGAAAATTGACGCAAAAGCGTCCAAGGCCGAATGGATACTCTTGCTTTGATTACTCATAATCTGCGAAATCGTCTCTTTATTTATTTTTGGTTGGCGAGGGTAATGAAGGAAAATATGATGTTTTTTCTTACAAATACCACAAACGAATTTACTTCTACAATCCTACTTGGTCTATGATTCCCTTTCTCCAGGCAATTAAAACATAAAGAATTTGATTTCACAAGCTCAACTCTTTCACTAACTGACATGTTTTCACAAATATGACATTTATACGAAGGATGAATTTCACTGCAAGATAAAATACATTTAGAATCTTTTACATCAGTTAGAAAAACTTTCGACACATATTTGGGATAACTATTTTTATTACTCGGCCTAGAATCATTAATTACAGGTTTTCCCTTTAAAGTATAATATAAATCTATTTCCTTAGCCAATGGGTTGAAACCAGGAATTATTCTGGCGCACGCTAATAAACACACATAACCTCTTTAACAAGTGTTTGACATATTTTATCCGATACAACTAATTTTTTTAAAGTTTCAAAATCGGAAACATTTCTTAATTTCAAATAATAATCCCTACTCGAAGTTAATCTGGACGCGAATTGCATATACGTTTCATTTGTCTGACGTTGCTTCTTTCTAAATTCTCTAAACAAATTTATGGTGTAGGCTCAAATTCTCTTAACACTATGGCTTTAACTTTTGAATAATCTCCCAATTCGTCAACTTTAAAATATGTAATAACATGTGATGCTTTTTCCCCAACCAAATTTAGAAAAATTTCCGCTTTAAATTTCTCTGGGAAATTTTTGGAAATGAACGCTCTTTCTAAAGATGAAAAGAAATAACTAAACCCTTCCGGTCGATTTGGAAGTTTGACCGTTAGAGTTCTAATACACTGGTTTGAAAAAATCCAAGGAAAAATAATCAAAAATAGCGATAACTCGCTCAAAAATAAGCCAATCCGTATAAAATTTGAATATGTTGTCAAATAAGCGTTGATGAGTAAAACTGCAATATGCAAATTAGTGGCGCTGCAATCGGAATACGTCATCTGAAGGAAGAAATAGAACCGAAACTCCGACTCAACTCAGATCCTCCCTTACTGCAGCCACCGGAAGGTTGGTGTCAACGTCAACCGTGAATAGAAGGCTTCACGAAGGTGGTCTGTACGCGAGGCGACCAACCATCCACATGTCCACTAGACGCCTGATCAATGGAGGACTGTTCTCTTTACGGATGAGTCCGGGTTTAGCCTCCAAAGCGATAGTAGTTGTTATTTGATTTGGAGAGAACCTGGAACCCGTTATCATCCACCAAACATCCGTGAGAGAGATGCATACGGAGGAGGCAGTGTCTGTGTTTGGGGTGGCATCTCTTTAGGTGGACGCACAGACCTCCATGTCTGTCCACGTGCAACCGTGAATTCTCAGGCCTATAGAGATGACATCCTTGATGCTTATGTGCGCCCTTATGCCGGATGATTTCCTGTTACAGGACGACAACGCTAGACCGCACGGGGCTCGCATCGTGGATGATTATCTTCAGCAGGAAACAATTCCTCAAACCCTTGCCACGCTTGCAACTGCTTTGCGAGAGCAATGGCTCTCACTTCCTACAGAACGGATAGAACGCATAATACAGCGCACATCTCTGTATGTGCTGTATTGCTTGTAGGGGGGAGGTTCATACTCCATATTGAAAGTACTTTTCCTATATCAAACTGACACATCCGATTTGTTCATTTTATGCATATGCTAATTTATATAACACCATAATTGGCTGGTAATTTCTTTTCATGTTATTTTATTCCTTACTATGTGTTGTATACTGTGGCAGTTACAAATGATAAAATTTACCAAAATTAATTTAAATATTAATTGAAATTAAAATAAAATAAAAACTATTTATTGCATTAAATAGAAAGGCGCATATGCAACTACATCTAATGAAATACAAAGACAAATAATAGAAAAAATATAAATTTGAATTAAAATATAAAATTGAAAAAAATGTTTCTCTCTATTTTTCTATTCTCTCTCTATAACTCTATTTTTCTCAAATTAATACGATTAAACACATTTGTAATAACCACTCTACTTTTGCTAAAGCCTTAGATAATTTAAATAATAACTTAAAAGACAA
>BGPR01000223.1:905507-943659 GCA_013235015.1 Araneus ventricosus
TAGCTGGACGCATTCAGACCATAGAAAGGATTAAACTTTGACTTTTGTCATTCCTTTCTACAGAAAATTTGTCCATTTTAGAACTACTAATAGCGTGTGGTCTCCGATGAGTGCGACATTCTAGTTCTTTTCCATTTTGATTAATTTCTAATTTTTATTAAGAGTTTCAATTATTAGAGAATCTTTGCTATTTTATACTATAGTTTGTGTTATCTTTAGGAAAATTTTGTTGAAGCAATTACTTTCTGCTGCTGGGTCTGCGCGCAAAAAGGTGTATTGTTCTTCATCATTATTAATGTTTACTTTTCTGTTTCTTTTATTTGTTTTCTTTTTAATTCAAATTTATATTTTTTCTATTATTTGTATACTGTGGGTCAGTTTCATTAAATTCTACAGGTAACTTTTTGAGTAATCGTCATTTTTGTGTTTTTTTTCCTTAATTAATGATAACCAGTGTACTTTTAATGAGAGAGTCTAGAGATTATATATTTTCTTTTTTATCATTTTCACCGGAATTATCATTCTTATTTTTTGAGTTAGATTCTGATCTTAAGCGAGCAAGCTCAAGTTCTGCTTTCACTCTCTACAGTTTAATTTGTTCCAAATTCATCTGCCCTTGTTCTGCTTTCACTTTCTCTAAATCAATTTCTTCAGGATGTTTGAGCTCTTCGATTGTGGAATTCACTAAACCTTTCACGGACTCTAAGTCTTTTTTTATAATAATTGCTTTTTTGAATTAAATCTATTAATTGAACAATCGTGGCTTTTTCATCAAAAGCTAAACCTAACTCAGTTGCAATAACTTTTAGATCTGCTTTGCTAGAGTTCTTTAACATTTTGAAATTTCTTAATTAAATATCAGACTTCAAGTCACTAACCTTCAATCGAAGATAACCCACACTTTCACAAGTTTCGTTTTAAAGACGCGTATCTTTACAAACATGACACTCATAAGTCGCACAGTTCCGGTTACTCCGGCGATTAAAGGACCAACAATAGGCCCGTCTCTAGCTTAAATTTCTCACACACTCTCAAAGTCTCAAGTTAAATGAATGACTTCCCTAAATAAGCACTCACAAAATGGACTGTAGACACAGGTTTTATTTCACTTTGCGAAATAAAACGCATATATGTATGAAAATAAAAAAAATTACTGTCTAAATTTTTATACATTCCCCCGGTTCTATAAATAGTATTTATTAAAATATTTTTGGCACACTAACACTTGAATAAAATGTTCCACTCATCTGTGACCAAAACTAATCGAGTTATGAAAGCTTGGCTATGACTACTTCAATGTCCGCCTCGAGGAAGCGGTGGCTGTTGATTGGCGTAAGATGATGAGATTCAAAATTTCATTACTCGAACCTAAAATCGGGCCTATCTTTTGATAGCTGATTTTGTCGGTTTTTTACCCGGTTATTGGATTTAATTTAAGTAACAAAAAATAACGAAAAAAATAACCGAAAAAAACCGGTTAACCGAAACAAAAAAAACCGGTTTTCGGTTTAAACCGGTAGGTCTTTATTTTGACAGCAGTCCTAATAAGTTAATGCGAAATTAATGCAATATTGCTTTCATTTATGTCAAGAAATTAATCTTATTTTTATTCAGAATTGGTAAGAATTTATTCAAGTCAAATTGAACATCAAAAAGATCCTACCTTTTCTGTCGACCCGGGGAGAGCTTGCGACGAATCTGCAATAAACTTTGTTAATCCATTAGATTGAATCACGCACGATGGAATAATACACGCTGAATCATGCTTTCAAATATAAAAAGCATTATATTGACTGAATTTGCGCATAAATCACAATACAGAACTAACACAGGTACATGAAGCTAGAAGCAAAATATTAGAAGAGAACAGTAATGGCGTTCACATCAAGAGTTTCAGTTTCGAGGTAAGCCGAAACACCCTCTGGAAGAGCAAGTGCGGACTTGATGGAAAGTCAGAAAGTCACGTGGTAGAGGGTAGTTCAGTCTGTTTTGAACAGTACTAATACTATCGTAAAAATGAAATGAAATGTAAAATCAAAATATAAGTTCTGCAAACTTTATTATTTCGAGACATTTGACTCTCAAGCTAACCCAAGTCCTTAATTCCATTGATAAAAATTTCTTTGCATAGACGGATGGAGGGTGGATATTATAGCACGAGTTACGAGAAAATAAAAAGAATAATCAAGGGGTGCACGAGAGAAGAAAGGTTGGGAAACCCTGATCTAGATGGAAGGGATGAAGTTTGGCATTTGTTGTTATCCACAGTTTGTAGATCGGCATCAAATTTGGGTCCAGTTAATATATGGGGGTTGACTGTCTATCGGTCTTGGGCAGAAGTTCCCAACCTGTAGTAAGCGTACCCCAGGGGTAGGCAAAAGACCATTTGGGGTACGTGAAATCAAAGTTGTTAATGTCGGTAACAAGAAAACATAAGGGATTAAAAAGTTAGAGAATTTTATTTCTCCACTTGAATACCTGCTATACCACTTGAATAGTTGATTGTTACGAAATGTAATTTTTAGCTATCCTTATAAATTAAAACGAAAGAATTACAAAACTGGTTTCATTTGCATTGGCATTGAACTAATACTTTTGTAACAATGGAATAAAATGTAAAATCAAGAGTAAGTTCTGCAAATGTTATTAATTCGATTCATTTCACTTTTAAACTAACTTAAATTATGGTTGGGGATTGGATATGATAGTAGGCGGTAGGAATGGCGGTTATTGCAAAAACAACCGGTTTTTTCACCTGGCGGTTAAAACCGCTCAAAACAACCTTTTTTAAAAATAACAGGTTTTCGGAGTTTTTTTTAAAAAAGAAACAACGTTTGTAGACAAAATTTCTTATTAATAATAATATATAATAAGTAAGTATTAATACAATAAGTAATTAATGTAATAAATAATGATTATAAATAAGCGATTAATACAATATGTAATAATAATAAATGAGTAATTATGTCAATAAATAAGTAAAAGTGAAATAATTTAACAAGATATATTAAAAATTAAACTTTGCATTAAACAGAATGGCACAAAAATGCAGCAAATTCCAATAAAATACAAAAGAAAGAAATTTTAATTATACAATAAAGAAATTGTAGAAGAACCAGAAGAAGTAAACAATATCAATAACAAGCAGCATCCAGTCATTGCATTAACAATATTGTCTATAATCAACTAACCAATTAAAATATAATCAAACAATAAAAATCATGCTTCAAAAAGTTATAACACATTAAGATTAAACAAATAAAATGGAAAAAATGAAAGGGAACTCGAATGGTGTGCCACTCGCCATCGGAGTTCTAAAATGAAGTCAGGGGGATGATTTAAATGTTAAATAATATTCCCTCTGTGGTCTGAATTTATCCAACAATTGAAATAATGCAGGAAAAAACTTTCTTAAATAAAAAAAAAAACTTCAGAAAGTCGTCTTTAACAAATCCAATAAAGAAAAAAAAGATAAAATTAACTTTCCCTAGTGCCAACAATACCAGTATAAACAAAGCCATCGAAGCAAATCAGAAACAAAAGATATTAAGCATAGAAGCTAGCAAACCTAGCTCCATCTATTGAGAAAAATTCGAACTAAATTAACAGAAATTTAGAAGCTCTTCAATCCTTTTTTAATTAAATTAAAGAACTTATTTGGGTTGCCGTTTTCTTTTAAATTATTATTTAAATTATCAAAACCTGTGACGAAAGGTGAATGGTTATTACAAATATTTTTTATTTTATTAATTTGAGAATAAATAATGTTTTTGATATTTTGATGTTAATATTAGTTTGAAAGTCACAAAGTGTAATGATCTTAAAATTAAAGTCTTTTCGTTTATCATAAATGCCAATAGAAACACCTGAATCCAAAATTTCAATTACCAAATTCAAAAATTGCATTTGTTAATTTCATTATTGATTTTGTTTAATTTAAGCTCTTCTGGATAGCAATTAAATAAAGATTCAAAATCATTAAAATTAACCACTATCAGGTCGTCACCACCACGTGTTTAACAAGGGGCACTGTGGAATGGTTTGAGCAGCGGGTGTTCACGGATAAAAAGTTACTTGCACATATCTTGAGCTCGGATCATTTAAGAAAATCTAGGAAATGTGGTAATACTAGATGTAAGACATGTCCTTCAGCATGCGAGAGGCAATTAAAAATGGATAATGTAGTTCTAGAGGCATTCTGTAAGATAAAAAATGTTATTTATTTAATTCAATGTAAAAAATATAATCTTAATTATATTGGTCAAACTAGCATATAATTAAATACAGTAGAACCCCGCTAATCGGAACTAATTGGGACCGGTGCCTGATGAGATTACAAAAAATTCGGGTTACCCGAAATTCCGATAAAAATAAAAAAAGAAAAAAAAAATGTGTGCTAAAAAAATGTAAGTTATAAGTACTCAGTACTACTATCTGTTAAATTCTTTTATTCAAAAGCAATAGAAAGAGAATATGCCTCCTCTTTTCATTATAATAATGGATGAAATCCTGTATGAAGTGATCTTATCGTACGGCGAACTCAAGAAGAGATTCATTCCGTGAAACTAGTGAGCCGTGACGGCGGAGGCTAAAGAAGATATATTTTCTTTCTTTCTCCACGTGCAATCTCTACCGGTTCAACCCCTAATTTTCCGAGAAATGAATCATCCACTTCCTGCTAGCTCATTCTCGTACGAACACGCTTCTCCCTTCTGTAAAATCGAAATCACTTGTTTTGTGTGGATCGCGTTAAGTTTATTATTTAGTTTTAATTCATATTCAAATAAACGGAAACATAGTGTATGCTCACTAAAAGACAAATTAGATGTGCTAGCGCGTTTAGACAAAGGCGAATCAGCCACGAAATTAGCTGCTGAATTTGGCATCGGCAAAGCAGCAATTTGTGATTGGAAAAAGAATCGCAGCAAAATTGCACAGTTTAGTTCAACTTTCAATTTTTTTCAGCTTATAACTGCAACGGTTCTGTCAGATTTAAATAAGAACGGTTAAAATATCTTTTCCCGTTTTTTTTAATTAATTTTTTCCGGGTCAGTTTGAAAGATATTTTTCCTTTGGCGAGGCTTTCTCCCGCGACGCTTCTCCGGAAGGTTGCGGATAATTTCATTAGCTGGCGGGGCTGGGTGACGTCATAACCTTCAATTGAATGACTTCGATTATTATTTTCGGATTCGATTTTATGTTTTGCTTGCTGTATAATAATAATTTTCACGTTGCAACTTTTTAATATTGTTTCGGATTAACGTGCTCTGTATTGGTTTTCTACAGTTGAAATGCCATTATCGCGAAGAAAAATAAGCGGGAAAATCAATAATGTGTATCGTTTGTTTTGTTTTCAGAACTTTTTCATGTCATTGTGGGCGCTTTTTTTGTTTTGTTTTTTCATTTTGTTGAAGTCCTGATACCACGGGCAACGCCGTGCGCGTACTGCTAGTTCATGATAAAAGAAAAGACTTTAATTTTAAGGTCATTACACTTTGTGACTTTCAAACTAATACTAACATTAAAATATTAAAAAACACTATTTATTCTTAAATTAGTACAATAAAAAGTATTTGTAATAACCATTCAACTTTCGGCACAGCTTTTGATAATTTAAATAATAATTTAAAAGAAAACGGCTACCCAAATGAGTTCTTTAACGTAATTAAAAAAAGTATCCTTAGTAAGTAAAGGTATCTCCTTAGCCAATTCAATGGGTTGAAACCAGGAATCTAATAAAACAAATAACCTCTTTATCAAGTGTTTGACATATTTTATCCGATACAACTAATTTCTTTAAAGTTTCAAAATCGGAAACATTTCTTAATTTCTTAACTGAAACTAAAAAAAACGGTTTTCGGTTTAATTTTAACTTAAATTTTTGAATTAAAGGTTATACTGCGAAAGTCAACCCCACAATTAAACAGACTAATGAATATCTAAAAAGCGAATAAATGGTTTAAATAAGTTTTATCAGCAGTTGCGTAGTGAATTTCAAATTGATTAAAATCAGATAATACGCACGGAAATAAATTTGGTTTCAACTGAAAAGCTAATTTTTCCCCTTTCTTAGTGAGCATCTACTAGCCAAAAATAACTCCGTCCCAAATTTGGTTTCCCTAGATCAGGGGTTCCTAAACTTTTTTCCCTCGCGTACCCCTTGATTATTCTTTTTGTTTTCGCGTACCCTCTACTATTCCTATAGGCAAAGAAGTTTTTATCAATAATCTTAACCCGAGAGGACGAGCGGGGCTCATTTTATGATCCCAAGCTCTCGGCAAACTCCGATTCCTAGAAAAATAGCCACCTATTCACATCTTCCTTATCAGTAGCTGAGTTAGCCACCCCTTTTTCCTTTTTGAGTATTTAGAAAGTATTTCCGGAATCTTTCGTCCCCCAATACACGTTTTGTCAGCTGCTGGGGTTATGGAATGACCCCGCGCGTCCTTCCGTTTGTTCCACTGACCAGTTATTTCACGCGGCTGATAACGTCAGTTCGTTACTGTCCTTTCCGAATCGAAGTATTTACTTGCTGCTCACAATGCCGACTTCATATGAAAAGAAATGAAGCGTTTACGTAAACTTCCTTGCTGAAGTTGAAACTGATGAAGATTCAGACTTTAGCAATGAAGACAATGGGCCTGAGGATATTTTAGAAGAGATTTTTTCAGATCATGAAAGTTTCACCGAACATGATACGAAATCGGAAGAGGACGGAGATTCTGGAAGTGAATAACTCGGAATGGTTTTCATCAAAAGATGGCGTATAGTGGAGGAAAACAAAATTTAGACAGAATATTCTTACTCGTTGTCATAATATTGTGTCGCGTTTACCTGGAACAAAAGGGCTAGCGAAAGATGTGACAAGCCCTGTGAAGAGTTGGGAGTTATTCATCCACGATAACATGATGCAATTAATTGTAGAGTGCACAAATATATTTATCGAAATCCACACCACACTTTTCACGTGAAAGAGATTCATAAAAAATGGACCCTCTAGAAATCCATGCTTTATAAGTGGATAATAATGGAGTAAATTTGATTCGTGTTAAGCACTGTATTCTTAATGTCTAAAAGTCAAAAACGTTATTTTTCCAACTAAAAATATAATGTTTTTAACAGCGCACGGTTGACTTTCAGTTTGGGGTCATTCTATGACCCCCGCGCGTCTTAACGTTCGCTAAGGAGACGCGCGTTCTCTCGGGTTAAGGTTAGATTAAAAGTGAATGGACTAGAATTAATAAAATTCGAAGAACTTACTTTTGATTTTACATTTTATTCCATTTTTACAATAGTTCAACGACAAAGCAAGTGAAACCAGAATTGTAAATATTTCGTTTCAACTAATAAGAATAGCTAAAAAGATAGCTAAAATAATAGCTAACTAAAACTAAAAGAATAGCTAATAATTTGTGATAATCAAATATTCAAGTGGTATAGTTATTAAGAAAAACAAAACACTTGGAGAAACAAAATTCTCTTACCTTTTTAATCCCTGATGTTTTCTTGTTTCCGCCATTAACAACTTTGATTTCGCGCAGTGGCGAATCCAGATTTCGGGTCGGGGGGGGGGGGGCTGAGGTCATAAAAATTTTGTATCGTCGTGACGAATGTCATGGCTTATATAAACCAAAACACTTTAACTTTACAGGCTTTCCTATCTTGACAATAAGAATAATAAAGAATACTACAATACTTTCAATAATTTAATACAAAATACAATGAAATAACTGGCCAAAAAATGTTTTCGACCGCGCCAACGCTACAAGTGCAAGTGGAATGACTAGAAAAGTAGGAAAATTTTCGAGCCTGTCAAGTCAGAAAGCAATTTTGTCACGATTTTATTACTATTTTTTAAAATGAAAATTAAGATCAAACAGTTGTAGTGATTTTAAATTAAATCAAGAATTTTGGTTTAGCTCTGGGGGGGGGGGCCTGCAGCCCGATAGCCCCTCGCCTGGATTCGCCACTGATTTCGCGTACCCCTAAATAGTCCTTCGTGAATCCCCAAGGGTACGCGTACCACAGGTTGTGAATCTCTGCTCTAGATCCAACGATCTACCCTGTAGAATGTTTTGAACGATTTTTGCATCAAGCAATTTGATAGAAAGTAAGCTCGCCTAAAAACACCATCGTGTTAAAATGCTACGTCGCAAGCGCCGTTTACCCTTGCTCTGCCCGTAATTTAAAATACTTTTAGAAGAAGGTAAAGGTAAGGCTTTTTTCATCGACCAAAATAAACAAGATCTCAAAAGAGCCTGCATATATTTTGAATAACATAATGAAATGTTTGTATGGAATTGAAAAATATATCATTCAAATTTGTGTATTATTCAGCATCCTTTCTCCGCTTCCGTTTTGTATTTTTAGAGAGGGGAAATCTAGATCGTAATGATTATTTTCAAAATTCATTTAAAAAAAGGTTCGAATAATTACTGGCTCATATAAGAGAATTATGAAAATTACTGCTTACACCATTCAGTGTTTCTAATAATAGAAATAATGCGAGCCTCTATGTTATAAATAATATTTCTTAAATATAAACGATAGAAGTTAGGAAGGGGGAGGGGGATGCTAGTTCATATACTTATGGAAGCAATATGCAACTTCCTTTCCTAAAAAGATTAATAAACATAACATGGCAATGTGAAAGATAAAAATATTATCATTTTTTTCCAAGTAAAATAAATAATTCGAGACTGTATAATTTTTGGAGCAGCTGAAAAATGACTGATGTTTTTTCCCCCTCTGAAA
This sequence comes from Araneus ventricosus, assembly GCA_013235015.1. Taxonomy (NCBI): domain Eukaryota; kingdom Metazoa; phylum Arthropoda; class Arachnida; order Araneae; family Araneidae; genus Araneus; species Araneus ventricosus. The sequence continues at coordinate 914,262 of BGPR01000223.1, forward strand.
TATTTCGATATAAATTAAACACAAATGGAATAAAGTTGCTGATTTGTGTGATAAAGTTTCTACCACACGATACTTAAAATCATTTGTAAGAATTGTTGATCTGGTATTAATATATATTTAGTATCAGAAAGAATCTTAAATTAAAAAATAATTTTTATATTTTCAAACATTTTTAAATTTCTGCTTCATAAATTTAGAAAGGTTTTTCGCTAAATCATAAAGTACTGCTTTATTCACATAGATTTGCTATTTTATTTCATTCATAACAAACGTATGGATGAATAAAAGATATATTATATGATTTTGAATTTTATGCAAAATTTTGTTTCTTTACTTTTTTCATTAATTAAGGATGATTTCAAAAAATATTCGAATATTTCCCATTTTTCGTTTTCATTGTTGAAACAACTGTGCTTCACATGTAAACAGAACGCTATAATCTTTTACATTTATTGATTTTTTCTTCTTTATTAACTCTTCATTTATTTTTTTAAAAAGGAGGAAATAACGTTGGAAAATATAATGCGTTTTCCGTTTCAACTTAATGATTTTTTTTTTCCACCAGCGAATCCATAAGTAAAGTTGAAATGGCCTCCAAAAGCAAACGAAAATCGTTGTAATTTTGTAAATTTCTTCTATTACGGCCTTGAAAGTTGTTTTTTAAAAGTGTCTGGCTAATATTTTCTTTTCTTCCTTTTTCTAAATTTATTAAATTTAAAATACATTGCCAACATTTTCAATCTGAATGAAAGAAATGCGATTTCATATTGATCATCTCTAATCCATCCGTGCTCAACATTCAAATAAATTGATGCTTTTAAAACAAATTTATCACAGAAAAACGTCAAAAGAAATGTCGCCGGAGTAATTTCTTTTTCTGGTCTTACTGCATACTGGATCAACAATATACTCTATATAGCAATTATTCAGTATTCCCAGCAACTGCTAGGGAATACTGAATCACAAATCGGATTCTCTTCTACATTAGTTTATTCATACATTTAAACGTGATAATCGCTGAAATTGTTTTTAAAAATGAATGATTATTTATATAAGAGCCCTAATTATTTATAATCTAGTGACAAAACTGAATTTCGTCGCTTAACAACCAACACCAAATTTTAAAGAAGAAGAAAATACTCAATTCTTCGCAATCAAAAAACGGATATTTCTAAATTTTTTTAACATCCTATATAAATTAAACTAGCGCGGAGTATTTTCCCGTGTTTCACAAAATCATAATTGACCGATAGAAGGGCGGTCTCTGTTTTAACTCGACGGTTCGTCTGTATGTCTGACGCAGCCACGACCTACGCGTCGTTCGATATTCTTTTCCGAAAGCAGACATTTAGTTGCATGTTATTAATACTGATAAAACAGGCATGAAATTGTAATTTTGTGAATACAGATAAAACCAAAGACTTGCGTAAATAATACGCATTCGGGGGGAAAAAGAGGCTCAGATAATAATGCAGTCACCGTTGTAGACATTTCGTACAGATTTTGAAAAGTCACGCGTCACACTGAATAGTTGCTAATAGCTTAATTCCCAGTATCCTGACAATGGACTCGTCTCCGGGACCAGGGGCGAGGAGTCCCATAATCAAGAAGAAGAAGCTTCATTCCCAGAGTCCTTTTTCGGGACGCTTTTAAAAATGCATCATAAAATCACAGGAATTATTTTTCCAACATAAGTTTTCAAAAACGTACTTTTAAGTATTTCTATCTTTTATGGACGAGTTTTCTTTTTGTTTATTTGCGGTAAAATAGGACTCCTGCCTTACACATCAACTTCCAGTGATAATGTTAAGTCAATGGGAATCTCAAAATTTCAACACTCTTGTTTTGAAGATGAAGTGGTGTTTCCTAATGTTATGTAAGGATACTTTGTAAATATAAAATTTCATGTTCCTATTGTTGTAGCTCTCAATGTTTACTTAAAATAAGAGCCTAATTTTGTGGAAAGGTTGCATTAGTTATTCTTTATCGCTCTTTTTGGATCTTTGTGTACTCAAGAAAGAAATTAAAATTAAAAAAAAAACTTAATTTAAAAAAGAACGACTTTCTCGTAACTTAACACAATATGGCGCGCCTTGCGTCAAGTTTCGTAGAATATTTAAGGAAATCGAAACATTATCATCTTCCCTTTCATCGATCGCATGCCGAATTTCACTCCTGTAGCTTTTCGCATTTTACGCAAATGGACAGACCGTCAGACAAGCCAACCATGTGGCAGATTTGGTCCGAAATTTGATGCAGATCTACAAATCTGGTGATAACACAATAAACCAAACTTCATCCATCCAGCTCGTTGCGATTATAAGTTATCGTGTTCCCGGACAGACAACTTCACGCAGTAGCATACAAAACTCGAACAGCTGAGCTCGGGCCAAAGAGTCGGAAAAAAGAAGCCTCCTTCAAGTCCAACGTGCCTTTTTAGGGATGCTTCTGAAAATGCACAATTAACTCGCAAGAAGTATCTTTCAACATAAATTTTAAAAAAGTATTCTTAATTATTCGTTCCTTTTATATTCAATCAAAGGCAACACGAGTCAAGCATTCGGTTGAATAATGCAGCTTTTTTAAGTCAGACTCGAAAAATAGTTTTTTACATTGCCAAGGAGGGTCTGTTTACTTAATTATTTACCAATTAATTTACTTGAATATAAGAAATATATCAGGGCACGACATGCAACATTAGTGTACAAAATATTATTGAAAAAATGAGACTTGTGCATGAATGGGTTAAAATAGAAATGATTCATCTGGCGATTGCTGCTACCCAACATTCGAAAGCTTGCAAGCGAATCGGAAGGACCTCTTCGAAAATTATCTTAAGAAATACAGCGTTTATTCCGAATCATTTTGTGACATAATGCGATTTATTGTTAATTCAGTATTGTATGGATTTTTAGAAATAAATAATAATGTTGCGAGTATTAATCCCCTCCTCCCACAAATTTCCATGTTACGGAACCCAGAAAATTAGATTAGCACGTGAACTGTCAAGCAAGCATACTAAACGACATTTAACACGTTCACTTCGGCGCTGCAATTCATGTTTCTCACCCATGGGCGGCTACTCTCAGAGTTGAACTTTTTATCCATTAATAACCATTGTTGTTCTTTATTTTTTAACCACTATTGATGAAATATGTTTATAATATTGAGTTGAAAAATCAACAGTACATTATGAAGATCGCATAAAATAGTTCAAATAAATCCGTTATAATCCTGACAGTTAGGACAGTAATTTTCTGAAATGGATGTCCTTGTCAGCAAGCCGGAAGGTAGATTTCGATTGTCCGGAGATGCAGTAAAACTTGGATTAACCGTCAGTTTCTGTTATCCGTCATCATCTAAGAAAATATCAATAAAGCAACCAGGCATCTTCGAAATTGTCCACGGACACCTATTGTGTTGAGGTGGAAGTGTGTGCACTGTATGACGGCGGAAGTGAACTATCGTCGGTGGCGGAGGAGTTGACCTTGATCTGGCGCGCCACAAACCCATCACTAACAGGTCGATATTGTATTGCAGTATTAGAATTCATTTCTGCTCATTACAACTCTTATACCAAAGTTCATATTTATGGTTTTGTAAAATTAAATACAATAGGTATGCAGTAATCACTGTTAAAAGATTTTTTTTTCGTCCTAAGCCAGCTGAGAAGTAACGCTACTGTACTGCCTATGTATTAAGAGATTGTCTCAAACTATTGACACTCTTCAAAATCAATAGACTCTCAATCAACGGACTTTTTGAACTCTCATTTGACTCCTCCTCTGCTCAAATTGCATCTCATGTTCAAGTTCTGCGATGCTCTTTTTTTTAAAAAAATGTATCTTTTCTTTCAATGCGTAATCACCACCATGTTATTATACTTCTACATACTTTCTTTTTTTAGTTTTAGTCCTGTTTCTTTATTATTAGTCATTTTTGTTCTTGCACTGTACATTTTTCTACATAGATATCCGTATGTTTCTCTCAACTAGGAATATGTTTTTTTCCCTTCCTTTTATATAACCTAGATTTGTTGTGTTACTTGTCTATTATCCTTCCCAATGTTAATCTACCATTTCTTTTTTCTTACCAATTTCATATCAAGTGTTTTGTAAAGTGCTGCTTCTCGTATCATCAGTGGCGCGTCGTCTGCTCAGAAACAAGCAGTGCTGCAGAAGTTGTATTGACCCAAGTTGTAGGAAATTCTGTGCTGATTATTTTGGCATATAATGATGACATACTAAAAATTGATAATTTTTGAGTTATAAGAAAAAAAAACTGGGAAAATTTTTTGTCATGTTTTTTGGCTAAATCTGAAATTCTAACAAAAATGCTTGGTGGCAAACCACAGATTCGTAATCAGCACCCCCCCCCAAAAAAATAAAGGAGCAAAAAATTACAACTCCTCCGTAATTTGATTTAAAAAACTACTTAACGATTGGACTACCGAGAGAAAGCGAAAAGAAGGCCAAATGAGGAAGTCGCGGCAAGCGAGAGCTGCTCCGGTGTGCAGCCCTCGGGGTTCTAATTTCAATGGGAGAAAGGGTTGTTTTTTTTCTTCCGATTGAGAGCTTCGCGTTGCTCAATGCGGGAAATTTCGATTCTAATAACTTTTTGCAGCTCTGATTTGTCTCTCTCTTAATTTTTTATTTATTTTCCGCTTTTTTTTACGTTTTTATTACTTTTTTGCCATTTTCGATTAGCATTGAACTCTTAAAGTGAAAAGTAAGTTTTAATAATTTTAGGGGGACTGCAGCTCTGCAGCCCTCAATGGACAACCCCATCTTCTTAGGGACTGAAGCTATAGAAAAAATTTTAATATTGGATTGAATATTAATTAATATTTTTTTTTAAATTTAAAAATAGACCCTGCCCTGAAAATATAAGACACAGATCAAAAATGGCATTTTAAATTGAAGTGTGATTCATGATGTATTTCGAGAAACGAGTTCATTTGTCTTTATTCCTCAGTTTATTAGAGCTTAGAGTAATAAATTAAAGATCAAGGAGAAATAATTAAAAATAACACAAAAATTCCGAAAACTGAAAAACTACGTGTTCCATAAATATAGTCATCGTCTAATCTTAAATAGAAAACATTTTTTTTATGATTTTCTCTCATATTTTAATGACGGCTGTTTCTTCTAAATAACAGATCTTTTAAATAATTCGTCAGATTTTTGCCACTTTTATAGATATAGAATAATTTGTTTAGCTTTTACTAGAATCCCTACCTACTTTTTCTATAATTTCACGTACATGCCAAATGATGAGGACGAAATTATAACTAACCAATTGATCCGCAAGTCGCGTTTTTTCAATAATATCTTGTACACTGGTATTACATGTCCTGAAATCAATTGTAAAATTACTAAAAAAGTCCTTCCAGAAATATTTATGTTTTAGTGTCCTCCGAAGCCAAGCTTCCTCTATTTAAGACGATAATGTAAAATGAAATAGAAATTATAAAAATCTGGAATTGTGTGAAATTTTAAAAAAGAGAAGCATATCCTTATAACTGCACTTACTAATATATTTGTTAAATACAAGTAAATTAATGGGTTAATAATTGAAGAAACTTACACTTTTTTTTCACATTGCAAAAAAAACTACTTTCCGAGTCTAAGTTGAAAATAAAAAGGCTACGTTATCTATCGCACACTTGATACGTGCTACCGTCGATTGAATATAATAAAAAGGATTACTTAAAAATACTTTTGTAAAATTTACGTTGAAAACGTAGTTCCTGCGGGTTTATGAGGCATTTTCAGTCTACATGCCAAATTTCACCTAGAGCTAGTAGAAGAAATTTGGTCAAGCTCAAATCAATCAAGGCGTTTTTGAATTATCGTGCCCACAACTCTCCACGTTTCAAGATCGAATTTGTTGATTCATATACAAAATTAAAAATAATTTCTCTGCAATTTTGAACTACATTTCTAGTCACAAGATCACATATCAAATTTCATTTATCTAGATCATAGGTTCCCAACCTGTGGTACGCGTAACCCTGGGTGTACATGGCAGACAAGTTAGGGGAAAGTAATATTGGTAATGGCGGAAAACAAAATGAAATAAAAAAGTTATAGAATTTTTATATCCCCCAAGTTCGCGTGAAAAGTTAAACCAACACAAATTCGAAATTCTACTGGGTAGCAGTGAATTATCAAGAACCCAACTGCTCCGGAACCCTTCATATCTCATAAGATTTTTTTATGCTTATATTTTATAGTACAGTGCAACTTGGCTCGAACGGTTTCATTCATAATCGTCGGTAATTCGAAAGTTCCTTCTATTGGTCCCTTGAATTCCTTTTTAGCAAATGTTAATGTTAAAAATATTGTTTATAATTTGATTTTATTTTCATTAATTCGAAGTTGAAACAAAAAATTTTTATTTCTGAATTGTTTTCGTTATTTCATAATCAGAGAGACCTCAAAGATCGTAAGGGAGTAATTTTTTAGGCCCCAAATTCATTCCATTATCCTACAATGTATTCCCATGAAAAAAATCCCTTCGGCAAGCTTGAAGGCAAAGGTAGATTCCTTTACGTTAATGTTACAAAAGTAATGGAATATTACGTATTGATCAATACAGAGATAGTCAATGACATTATTGTTTCCACACATTCCAATATTTACGCAGGTGTAGTGATACGACAGGAAAATCAGTTAGCCAACGCCCACTTTGTAATATTTATTTTTTACATTTTTAGTACTTTCGATTGCATGTTTTCTCTTTTATTATATAAAAAAATATTTTATAAAATTCAACGCGTGGGTCAGTGTCTGATACGCGGTTCATAAGTTCGCCACAACTGACATAGATTCAACCTTTATCGTAACATCAATTCTATTCAGTATTTGAGACTTAAAATAGGCAAATTGTGTTATAAAGATGTAAATGAGGTGTGTGAAATCACTTTAAGCGAAAGCGTTACGTAGTTACAGAAGAAATGTGTTTAGATTTAGATACCATCCATTAATTATTTTAACAAAAAACAAAAAGGCCTTACGCTGTCTCTCAAATGATAAGGATAGCCGAATAGAGAAAAACTAATTTATGGCTGATGCCAATGGCCTCCCCCTGTTTCGGATAGAATTTTCTATCTCCCCGAGAAATAAATATTGCAGACACTGGGTTTTGACAATTGAGCCTGAGATTTTCAGGGGAGTTCGGAAATTGAGGGGGCTCTATCTCCAATGGAGTAGAGTCCGTTTCGCTGAATTTTCGGGATCAGGGAGTGCGATACGTGTTTAAGATTTGGTCACACAACAAAGAATTGTGGTGAAAAAAGTAAAGCTACATGTGGAAAGTGTGCGGAGCCCGTCGGGGAGGATCACGTATGCAGGGGTACCCAGTGACATAACAAAAACGCTGACAAAAAGATCAATTGAGGAAGCGTGCTAATTATGGGTATAGACAACCTCAGGGGAATTCAAATTCAATTAACACTAATCATTGTCATCTGGCGCACATTTCGGCCCTTCAGACTGCTGTTGATCTTAACCTTGATTTTCTCGCCATTCAGGAACCCTACTTGTTTAACGGGCAGCCCTTAGAGCCTGCTCCTGGGCATAAAATGTTTTCATCTAGAACTGGAAAAGCAATAATTGTTATTTTTAATAAAACTTTAAAATACTATCTTAAATTCCAATCAGACCATATTGCAATTAATGAAATTCATGCAGCAAACCATATTTTTAAACTTAGTAGTATGTACTTTCCTCCACATGACGACATAGATCTACTTAACGAATTCCTCAATATGATTTTAATAGAGGCCTCCATTTGGTGGTGGGGGGCTTTGATATTCACTTCTCCACTGTGGGGCTATGAGAATGAGGACTACAGAGAGAGGACAGTTGTAGATTTTATTACTTTAAACAAACGTTCTCTCTGTAATATTGTGGAATTAGGCCCGAAATTTATTTCAACTACTCTCAGAAAGGGTTGCCCAGATTTAACACTAATTTCTGCCAACATACAGGATCGGGTAAAACAGTGGGGTATCTTGGATAGGCATTCTTTTAGCGATCATCGTTATGTTTTCGTTCAAATAGAGTTATCCAATTTAATTAGTAGTGAATACTTCTTGAATACTAAATACAGTATCAAAAAATGTATAAGGAACTATAGAGTCACTGAAAGGAGCTGAACAGAAAAACTTGAGAAAATTAGTAACATTGATGACTTGGAAGAATTTTTTATGGATATTATGGAAACAGTCTGTCGGACCGCTCTGCGTTCTTTTAAGAAAAAACAAAAAAGACCCCCAAAAGGCTTCAGTTTTTGGAATGACGACCTTAGGGTTAAGAGAAATTATGTTAGCTCATTATACAAAAAATATATAAGGGCAAAGTTTAAAAGTTTAGAGATTCCCCTGAGGCGCTGATCTTGGAGGCCGGGAATAGTTACAGAAAGGCTAGAGCGGAATATAGGAGGATGTTGTTGTAGGCAAAGAGAGATTCCTGGGAGTCCCTCTGTGTTAAATACTCAGAAAATTTCGGGATCGTTTTTAAAATGTCTTTTAAATGTAACGATATTCTGGTCAACCCAAGGGGTCAACCTAAGTGCTAAAGAGAGAGGTGAATTATTGATGAACATTTTTTACCACCTAATACCATTACTGACTTATCGAATATCTACATTCCTAAGGGGGACCACATGGATGACCTAGGATACTGTGTTTTACAATTTAAAGAAAGGTAAAGCCCCGGGCCTGTATCAGCTTGATTATCGTATATGGGCGACTATCTATTATTTTAATAAAATCTTTTTAACAAAAATTTTTAATAAGTGCTTTTATTGTAATTATTTCCCAAAATGCTTGAGACAGGGTAAGATCTTCCTTCGGAAAGTGGGCAAGGATCCTACATCCTGTAATACCTACCGACCAGTCTGCCTCCTCCCGACCATTGGCAAAATTCTGGGAAGACTTTTCCAGACTCGCTTTAATAATTCGTTAAATGAAAGAAATATTCATGCTAATCAATATCGTTTCAGGGAGACGACAAACTGCGAAAAAGCACTTATCAAGTGCGTATAGGAATTTGAAATTGTGTTGGATATTTTAACATTTTTTTCCTATGAAGCAGTGAAGAAATTTTGCACTCGAATTTGCTGGCGTTCTTCGGAACTGTCAGTGGCTCGATATTCGAATGTCCGTAAGGAAAGGTCAAATTACCAGTTATTATTATACCTGAACGTCAAAAGTATCACATGAGCAAAATATTGTCGAAATCGGTCTAGTGGTTGGGGGACTGCCTGATGGGTTGAACTTCCATAGAGATGGGGGGGGGGAGAATGAAGCACATTCACATCGGAGAAGTATCTTTTATTTCTCTTCAAAATGGAGATGGTAGGGGCAGGCGAACATCGATGACAAATCTAGGGGTCATAAGCTTTCATGTCGATTAAAAATTAATCGAAATTGGTACAGCTGTTTGGACTGGTTCTCTAGTTTTGCCAATTATTTTAAATACAGATCCTAGGAAATTCTCTCCTGTAATTTTTCATCTTGATAAATAAAATTAACTGTAAACCTGAACTCATATCCAGAAGCCTATTCAGTTAAACTAAAATAAATATTCAATTTTGTTTCATTAATAATAATAAAATCTACAAAAGTCGGCCAATTCTTACCAAACTTTATTCTTTCTAAACTTTATTCTCCCTGTTTTGACAGAGCGCATCGCTTGTATTACATTCTAGTGAAATTGTTTCATTTGAAGCCATAAAACCGGCTCTAGAGCTTCTCAAAAGGCAACTGCGTACATTCCAAATTGACAAAGACGGGATTACTGAACAAGAATATAAATGGCATTTTACACATTTTGAGTTGTTTCACCTTTGTAAAGATAGAATTCCGCAAACGATTTTTATAACTTCCTGATGTACTAGAGTTCTGATATTTTGTTCCCTTGTGTATTTTCCGCGGCAACACAATATTTTGATATTTTTAGAACTCATTTATTACTTAAACAACTTAATTAAATTTTGATTCCACTCAAGTATATATATGCCGGTGAATCTGGCAGAAAAACTAATTTAAAAAATCCATAATGTTTATAATAATGAATGGTTAATTAAAATAAAAATTCTTTTCGGCACACCAATAAAAGTGTATTTTTCAAAACTAATATTGCAATTATTAAATAAGATTAGCAAAATCAAAAAAGTAGCGAAGTAAAAAGAGAAAAAAAACCTTTTTACTTTATGATATGTTATACTTAACGATATTGAATTTTTCTTTTAGGTTGCAAACTTTAAAGAAAATTGCATGAAAATTTGTTTTTTCTCACTATACTTGATTCATTCCTGATGAACTGTATGAAACTGGGTAAGAAATTGCTTCAGCTACGAGCTGCATATTGAATTGAAAAATCCAAATGAGGAACATTTGAGCTGAAACTGCATCCAGTTAAAAAACACAAATATTCTGCGATTCTAGATTTCGAAATGGAATTAAAATGGGTTATTTTGTTTATCAAGTGGACATATGAAGCATAAACTATTACAATTACATTTAATTTTAATTCCACGTTTTCTGTTGGATGATTTTGTTTTTCTATGGTCACCCACAAGAAAGCAATCCGAATTGTCCTTTCACATCTTTTTCACTCAAAAGGGGGTTTATCGCAAACTCTGCATAAAATTCGAATTGATAGCCTTTAGTCTCACTGTGCTTGATATCATTTATGAAGAACTATATAAACTGGCTGTGGGTGGGTATTGAACTAAAGAAATTGCTTCAGCTTGGAGTTGCAACTCGTAATGAAGAATCCAAATTAAAAGCGAATATCTGGATGTATTTTCAACACATATTTAAGTCAAATACAAACACAGATTAATTTTGAGATTCTAAGCAAAAAAGATTAGAATAGTTTTCTTTCTTTTTTTGTTTTGGAGGAGCAGCGAAATTTATTCAAAGAATTTTTTCTGTAACAGAAACTATGTAGGATGACTGCATATTTTTCTATGGTGTCCCCTCTTTCGGGGGAATTTCAGCCGAAATTAAATTGCCATGCTCTATCAAATAGTAACAAAATAATTTACTTTCGTTATTTTAATCATTTATAAATAAGGATAGAAATTCTTAGAATTTTACATCTAATGCTTTGCCACCGTTTTCACGAGAGTTATGAAAGTGACACAGTATTAGATAAAGGAAAACTGGCCAAAATATGATTAAAAATAACTTTCATGTACAATCTTGGCTACTTTCAGCAAATATTTGCATTGGTTTGGACCGCACATACCGGCTTTTTCTGGACGCTTAATGTTTCCATACTTGGAGACTTAATTTTTTTCACAAAATCCAAGGCGAGGTGATTTTCCGAACACCAGTCCGGAACTTTCCAGAAATTGAAAGGGGAAGCAAGAGGAGGGAGATAAAAGAAACTGAAAGGCTGATCAATTTATTATTTCTCACACGTCTTCCACTTCTAATCATTGCAGGTGGGCCTCAAAATAAGCTTCAAGACTCCTTTAAAATCATAAAAATAAATATGATCAGCAGGGACTTCACGGTCTGCCAAATTAGTTAATGGAAGTAGAATCCTTCTAGAAGAATCAAGCCTAATTTTTTAAAAATTAAATCTAAGGTATTTTTTAATTATCAGTTTATAATTCGAATTATTTGTAAATAAAATACGGCAGATTGTATTAAAAATCGAGAGAATTTCAGTTAATAACGATTGGGAATAGGGCTAAGTTAAGTCCCAGCTAAGCTAAGTTAAGACACATCTGGTCACTTTATTTTGAAAACCCAGGAGAGCTATTTCTTTCCAATTTCAAGGTTAACGTATGAAAGATAATTTGTTGTTGAATTGAAAAAAAAATGGATAATCTAACTGCTGCCATCTAGTGAATCTATTTGAAGTTAAAAATCAGTACTGATAGCATTTCTAATAAAGGTATGATGATTTTAGCTTTTATGAAGATGTTTCGTTCAGAAAAATCATTTTAAATAATTTTATAATTATTGTGTAAATTCAAAGTGGAAAATTTTTTACGAAATAAATTTTTAAATATTCTGAATTTTACCTTAAGCATGTTTTCGAAGAATTTCTAGCATTTTTGCATATTCAAACCCAGAAAATACTCTTCTGTTTTAAAAAAATTTCATAATTGCCTTTAAATGAAAAAAAATCACTAATTCTCCTTTTTCATTCAGGCCATGCATTAAAAGCTGAAACTAAAATAAAATACGTATCGACTGTTCGGTTTAGAAGTGCTATAATTCTTTTCTTCGTTCAAAAACGTGTAACATATTCAGTAGCGGTTCGCGCTTTGTAACCATTGGAGTGCTGCATCTTTGGGTGTAACGGAGCCGAAACGCACCGGAACGGCGTTCCGGCACTGCTTTGTTGTTGTTGTTTTTTCCCAAGAGAAACAAATAAGAAAAAACGCGATCGACGAAACAAACGCTGTGAAATCGCGCGAAACAGCGCGATTTTTGTCATCCAGGTTAGAACGTTCCAACACTGCTTATTTTGCGACTACACCAATGGCTGTAACATTTAAAAACGCAACGCAATTGTGCATTTCTGTATAAATTAAATTAATGTTGAGTGAATGCAGCTCCCTCTACCTCTATGCTCTGCTCATAAAGAGAAGAATGGACAAAAATCGAGGGACTCTCGAACCTTGAAAAGCAAGACGTGCTCCGGACTTGTAATATAGTAATTTTGGAGCAGAAGATTCCATTTACCTGTAAGATGTCAGAGTTTTTGTCATTCAGGTTAGAACGTTCCGGCATTGCTTGTTTTGCGACTACACCAATGGCTGTAACATTTAAAAACACAACGCATTTATCAAAGTATTTTTTAAAGAAGTATTACGTTCAGAAGTATGTAGTAAGTTATATTCTTCTTCTTTCTAATCCTTCTGATCTGAATCGGATCAGATCCATGAGGTCGTTCGCCTTCATCACCTCCAACAAGAAATCCGGTGGCTTAAGCAGGTCATCAAACACCAAGACAACACAGTCAAGTAGATGTTGCGGAGTGGCCTCCGTCATGTTGCACTTTGTGCAGATATTGAACCTCTTATCACCACGAGAGAATCTGAGGGTTTTTAAGTGACCGGATGAGAAGCGAGACAAAATTGTTTGGTCTTTCCTATCCCCCTTAAAAAGTACAGTAGCACCGGGGCCTTCACTACGATATCATGAATAAACTGGAGGATGCCTCCAAGAAATGTTAACAAAGGCCTTTCTTCTTGGGTATAACTCAAGGTAGGTCAAGGGTTCTACAATAGGCCTGAGGCATGATAGTACCTTCTTTAGCAAGATTATCAGCAATATCGTTATATTTTAAATTTACATGTGATGGTATCCATTGTAGATGAAGAACACAAGAATTGCACGGGGTTTTGAGTTTGTTAAAGATATCCATTCCCGTCCAGTCACTAATATCTCTTCAATTATCAATATATTGGACAACACTTCGGCTGTCCGAGAGAATCCGTATCTCACCGAATAATTGATGTTCCAGAACAAAGTCTAAAGCCATATCAGTGGCGATCATTTCGGAGCGGAAAACTGAGATGTTGCAATTATACAGACAGACAGTCAGTCAACCCTTTGTCGGATTTGGTCCAAAATTTGATACCAACCTACATTCCTGATGATAAAAATGTGTACCAAATTTTATCCACCTAGCTATTTAAGTTAGTGAGTTATCGAGTCGAAATTAACACTGACATACAGACAGACAGACTTCCCGTGGACGGAATTTGTCCAAAATTTGATAGAAACCTACAAATTATGTGTAAAGATCACATACCAAATTTCATCCTCGTAGCTCTAATACTTTTTTAGTTGTGTTCACACAGTGTTTCTCGGACTCGGGGAGGTCTAAAACGTGGAGATTCGTCAAAATCTCGAGTTCGAATTTTTTGACGATTACAATACTTTCTCGTATACTTTTGTATGCGAGAAAGTAAAAAATGAGCATCACACAGTTGTTCTTGAGCCAAAGAACTGCAGCCACTACCAAACTCAATGGGAGGAAACTTCGGTTTCCCCTTCCGGGGCATCGCTTAGCTGTTGCACAGTGAGCGAATTTTGATCTTAACGAGGGCTGTTCAAAAACAGAAGTCAACTTATGTATTTTCTACTTATTGATTTGTTTACTCAATTCTTTCCTCGTTTTCATTCGCCGTTTTCTTTGTTCGTTGAACTCTTCAATGTAGAAAAATACCTCGACCCCCATCCACCAAATTATGGGGCAAATGGCAAGAATTACTGCCATCAATTTTTTTTTTTTTTTTGCTTTGCTTATTCTTACATTTCTCATTGCTTACACAAGCAACATTAAATTAGTTTTTCGCATCTGTAACTTGCAAGAGAAATGAGAAAACAAATTCCAAACATTGAAACTAATCTACGATTTTCAATGAAGGGGACACACGCTATTTTGTTTTTGAAATCGCAACTCGTTGCACAAACATACATTATAAGATGCATGGGCAACTATCTAAATCTATTTTCTCCAAAGTTGACTTTGCTCTTTCCTTTATTTTGTAGAAAAAGAAAACTGGAAGGAGGGAGTACATTTTTTTATTATCTACGCTTTTCCTCATAATGTCAAATAATTTTCTAGATGATTTAGCCTAATTTGAGTGACTTGCATTCCAAAAGTCATCATTTTTGCTTTCAATTTTTCTAAAGACTGTCTTTTGCCCTCTAGTACCAGTGGAGGCAATAAATTTATAGATATCTGAAAGGGTAATTACTATGTGCCCGAACAAAACCTTAAGCTTCCATCTGCATTGTTTCTTCCTATAGTTGTCTACTAAAAAGTTGTAGCAATTTGTAATGGTTGGAATTGTTTTGAATCACCCTGCATTTAAAATAAACTTCTCAAGAAAGCATTCAAAAATTTCTATCGTTGGAAACCGAATCACCTGTCCCGGGCCTGTCGTTTACCAGGGGAGGTCCACGAACGCGATGCGAGAAGGTCTTTGCGCGCATTACGTCATATTGGAACAGATTCCGAAACTTTCCGCTATTCCACGCGGTTTTGAATTAAAGAAATAAATTTATTCCATCTGCTAGAAATGGTAAAAATTATACTCTCATGTAACCATGGGTAAAACGAATATTTTTTGCGGTCCAGAAAATACTAAGCGACAAAATTCTTATAAAAACTACAAAGCTTAATTTTATAAATTCTTAGTTTTACATAGTTTGCATTGTTTACATCGCTTTGCAGTAAACAACGACAATAGCCGAACAATTTTCCCATAGAAGAATTATGTGAAACAACTATAAGTGCGAAACAGCGTGTTAATAATGAATGAGCCATGACCGATAATGACTAATTGAAAGTCGTGCTCCATCGACGCACCATTTCATCAGTAGCAGCGAATATTTAAGAAGCGGATTTAAAAAAATAAAAACCTACCACGCTATTCTAGTGTTGTTATGGAGTTAATTTCACAAATATTTGCCAGTGTGGTTTGAAAACACCCGATAACTGACGGATGAAATTATTTTCACTTATGAAAGGAAGCAAGAATCTTGACGGATTCAGAAATGCTATCATTCACCTTGGTAATTTCTGCGGCTCATACCCACAAGAAAAGTATGGAAATTGAGAAAACTCAATAGCTGTACAAGTTTCAAAAATTACCAGTTCATTAAGAGCAAAAATATGCCGAAATCCTTCGACCAAGAATTCTTCCTCAACACTCTTCAAAAAATAAATGCTCTATAACAACGAGGCTATAAAAAGTACCATCGTATATGAAGAAAAGAAAAGACAATTATGCATACTATTTGTCCGCCACGAGAATGTTCTCCAAGTTAACTCGTTGAAGGCGGTCGCGATAGAACCTGGTTATGTTAAGGAAAATACATTTCGAATAGGAGGAATCCGACGGAAGTCGGGGTTTTAATTCATTCTCGGTGCCAGTTCGGGCGGTAAAAACCAGCGGGAGTGGTCTCCCCGAAATTTTTACGTTTACTTCCCCAAAAAGGTGGTTTCCCATGCCCCCGCCTGGGTAAAAAAAAATTCTAACCTACTGTAAACCAGAATTCAATGACTATCGGAAGGTATTTCATTGTAGATTATAGTGATTGTAAAATATTTAGGATTCTTCCAAAGAGATGTGTACCTATTAAAACGCATCTATCACATACTTCCACTCTTCCCGCTCAAGGACAAAGTGACGTAATCCTTCCGCGTGCACGGAGCGTTTTAGACCTTCCAGAGTCCGAAAAACAACTCGGAAACTATTAGAGTTACAGAGAAGAAATTTGGTATGTGATCTTCTCACATAATTTATAGGTTTCTATCAAATTTTGGACAAAATCCGTCTGTATGTCCGTGCTAATGTGAACGCGATAGCTCGCAAACTTAAATAGCTAGGTGGATAAAATTTGGTACGCATTTTTATCATCAGGAATGTAGGTCCGCATCAAAATTTGGACCAAATCCGTCAAAGGGTTGATGGTCTGTCAGACTGTATAATAGGGTGCGCTCTTCTATGGAGAAAAAACATTATTATTAATCAAAACCTACCTATGCAGAGAAGATGTTCTATGGTATGGAGATTAAGAGAAAAATAATAAAAAAAAAATTAAATTCAAAATTTAATACCGCCGCAAGGGGGTTGAATTTTCGAAAAAAATGGAAAGATACTGAATTTTGATTATACGAGTTTAAAAAAAAATTATTATTAATCAAAACCTACTTATGCGGAAAAGATGTTCTATGGTATGAGATTAAGAAAAAATAATAAAAAAAATTAAATTCAAAATTTAATACTCCGCAAGGAGGTTGAATTTTCGAAAAATACTGAATTTTGATTATACGAGTTAAAAAAAAATTATTATTAATCAAAACCTACTTATGCGGAAAAGATGTTCTATGGTATGGAGATTAAGAGAAAATAATGAAAAAAATTTAAATTCTAAATTTAATACTACCGAAAGGGGTTGAATTTTCAAATAAAATTGGAAAATACTTAATTTGATTATATAGATTTTAGATTCGAAATAATTGTTTTTCCTGCAATATAAATAACCAAAAGTGATGATTAATGAGTACTAAGTAGTATAATGTACATTTGCACATTTTGTGACTAGTCCCCTCCCACACTGTCAATCAGTCCGGTTAAAACACTAGAGCAGTAGGCAATGACTTTGCGTGCTTTCAGAATTCTTCGAAGGGCTAATTCCCTTATGTGATTTCTGTCGCAGCTAGCATTGATATCAGGACATTTTCTGGATGGCCAACAAATCAGTTTCTTTTAATTACAGGGTCAATGACATCCTTCAAATCATTCGAGAAATAACGCGATAGAACGATTGATTGAGCAAATGCTTCCTTATAGATTAATTATGGTTTCCTTTTATCTTGAACCACATAGACTGATTTTGCGATGAATGTCGTTAATGTCAATAAAGCCTCGGATGAATTTTCGTAGCTACATTGAACCTGAGAATTCTGTTCGTGATTCTAAGCCACTGAGTGGAAAACTTTTCAGGGTTTATCTTCGAAGACTTTCTCTGCAATGTCAGCAGTTTATGAATTCAAAATTTCCATTAAGTACAGTTGATCAGTACTAGTCTTTCTTGTTAGTCACTTCACAGCGTGTATTCTATTGGCGTAGAAACTAGCTTCTCGCATCCGGCCAACGATTTTCTTATTTCGCAGTTCAGACTTCTGGGTCCAGTTGCGGTTCTATCCACATGCGCGAAAAGATTACGTAGTGGAAGCTCTTTGGCGTGTAACTGGCACACAAACCATTGTAGTGGACTATGACAAAAACTATATATGTTATTTCCAATAATTTGCGCTCTTCCGAAATTTACAGACACGTGGTCGATGTACTCAGAGCCAGGTTCTTTTACCAAGCTTGTGTTCTTCTATTATGACTTTTCCTCTGTTGTCTTCCATTGATAGAGTCCTGTTTTTTCGCCCATCTAAGTATAAACCAAACTGGTCATGCTCATAATCTTTTATGACCCGAGACAATAGAGTGGTTCTTGCCTTTGTTCTCCCGCGCCGAATTTTATTTCTATGACCAACGTTCAAAACATTGCGTTCTGAGATAATGCCCACATCTTGAAGCGCAGCTGACCGATGCAGCCCTGCTCGGTCGGAAATACAAATCGGTCCAATGTTCTAACTGCAGCTAAAACTTTGTCACTACAGATGTGACTGGGGAATTCCATGAGTACCACTTCCGACTTATGGAGGGTGGAAGGATAAGCAGGGACAGAAAAAAAGGGATTGCCTACTGCTCTAGTTGTTGAACCGGACTGTTGCGGTGTGGGAGGGATCCGAGCACAAAATTTCAAATTACTCCAGTGGTCTCCAACCTTTTCTCGCCACGGACCGGTCAACGTTTGATAATTTTACCGCGGCCGCTGGGGGGGGGGACGTTGATTGTTTATATTTTAGATTGTTTAATTTAATAATTTTAATTCAATTGAAACATTTTTAATAATTGTTTTAAAAAATATTTAAACCTATTCAAAATTAAATACAGTTACACAAAATTGAATATAAAGTGATTTAAAATTTTAACTCACTAGAACGCTAAATCGGGAATCCTGAGCTTGTTTCTTTACAACGATTCCCTCTGGGTAATAGGAGATACCCGAAGTGTGCTGCTTATCTCCAGTTTATTCCGTTGTTTTGTTTGCTGTCACTACAGAAAACCCTCTTCACACAGATAGGTTGTCGGAAATGGCGATTTAAGTGCTCTGTTGGCAATCTCGGGTATTCCAGCATGACTTTAATCCAGAACACCGGCAAAGTTGTTGTCTCGAACGTAGTTTTAAGGCCATCGTCATTTGCAATCTCCAGCAGTTGATCTTCTTGCAGAGACATGCTACATTCGCCTGATTTGTTGACAAATAGGTCGCAGATCCATTCCTTACCAGTTCGTGGGTCTTTTGTGGTTGGGAAATAGCGCTCGACCTCTTTTAAAAGCAAAGACAGGTGGTCGTGAACCAACTGGGAGAATGAATGTTCAGGCTCAGTCTCGCCTAAAATCCTCTCTAATGTCTGAAAGCGTCCAAATTGCCTCTGTTCACGCTGTCCCACAACCCAGTTTGGCTTTAAATGCAGCTACTTTGTCTGCCAACTTAAAAACAGTTGTCATTTTTCTCTGAAGGCACAGATTGAGCTCAATGAACAGGCTGAATATGTCACACAGGTAAGCCAGGTTTGCGACCCATACTTTGTCACTGAAATGCACTGCCGCGGTGACTTCAAACACAATATATACGTACACCAAGCACTGTTAAACATGAGAAGTACCGGTGAACAGACAGAAGAGCAATACACACCTTCTCACAAAGCTACAACCCTGCCGCCTCAGCTCAGACACAGGCGGCTAGAATTAAGTTCGAAAAGAAACCTTTTAACAAATACTAAGCACAATTAATTATAAAGAAAGTACCACATACTTCTATTTAATTAACGGATGCATGTCCGTCTATAAATCACATAAAATAAATTTAAAAAAAGAAAATACAGCATTTCCTCAGAGAAAAAAAAAGCAAATGGATTACATTTATAGACAAGTCTGAATCGCTCTGAAATGGGGATGATTGACAGGCCAGACAACCTTACGTGGTTGCCACGTTCAAAGTGTCGCTCGATGGAAGAAAAGAAAATCGATCACAAGATTTGAAGGAAGACAGTCAGTTGAATAAAAGCATAAAATGGAAAATTTAATGTTCTTGGGCGGCTGGTACCGGTCCAGGTTGAGACCACTGCATTATACTCTCATCACTTTGGTTATTTATATTGCAGAAAAACAATTATTTCGAATCTAAATCTATAATCAAAATTTAATATTTTCCAATTTTATTTGAAAATTCACCCCTTTCGGTAGTAAATTTAAATTTTTTTCTCTTGATCTCCAATACCATAGAGCATCTTTTCCGCATAAGTAGGTTTTGATTAATATTTTTTAAAATCATAATCAAAATACAGTATTTTCCATTTATTTCGAAAATTCACCCCTTGCGGCGATATTAAATTTTGAATGTAAAATTTTTATTATTATTTTTCTCTTAATCTGCATACCATAGAACATCTTTTCCGCATAGGTAGGTTTTGAAATTCTGAAAAAAAAAATCGATCCACCCTACTGTATAATCGCATACTCTTTGTCTTAGATGAATAAAAATTTGTATGACGGTACCCACTTATAATGGATTCCTCCTCCAATAACCTGCTTCTATAGCGACTGCCGTCAACGAGACAACTTGGCGAGCAGAGTTCTCATGGCAGACCGACAGTAATGAAGCATAATGCTAAGAGCCCTGTGTTCTATAATTACTCGAATAATCAGAAAAGAGTCGGACCAACGATTATTTTAACAGCAATAGAATTTTGTGCACCCGTAGCCTCTTTAGAAAATCAGATGTATCGAAGTAACCTTAATTTTTGCCATACCATAGTTTATCAACCAGAGCACCTATTATGTATCAGGAAGAAACAATGTCGGAAACTGCGTCCTCGGTAGTACGTTACACACACATAAAATGAAAGAAGATCCAACAGTCTTTCGTGCTTTTAACTGTATCTTCGATTAGAGCTCTTTCTGCAATTTCTTAAATTCTCTATGGACCTCACGGCAATTTTAAAAAATAGCGAAAACCGATCTGCGACCAGTAAAAACTTGCATCTATCCGGCATTGTCAGAAACGATCAACGCCAAATGAAAATAGCAGAACAGGATATATTTAAGAAGAAATATCCGTAATGCAATTCTTGTAATAATGACCGCCAATATTAAACAAACATAACTAGCTCCTAAATTTTTTTTTCTATTATTTTGACAATCCGAGTCGACTGAATCGATAACTAAAGATCCACCCAAACTAAGTAAAAAAAAAACCTCAATATATATATAATACGTTTTTAATTAACTGAAAAAGTTTAGATTTTATACAAGCCTATAAAACCATTCCACACTACTTAGCTTCTCCCAGAGTGCTGTGCTTCCTCAAACTCACTCAATCACCCAACACCAAAATATAATCAGAACTAGTCATGAAAGATACGCTTATCCTATACACTAGAGTCAAGACACAGGAGATGAGTTATATAATTACAGTAGTAATTTCGGGTCAATTCGATTTGCCGGAGTTGGTGCACCTGCGTCTCACTGGCCGCGTGCTTAACCCTCCGACTGCCAAATTTTTAATTACTATTTAGATGCAACGTTTGAAAACATGGCCAGATGAACCGTTTGATTTTAAAAGGAGACTTCTGCACGCTCGGCCAGAATTGCTTTTTCGATTTGATAGAGGTAATTGCTTCGTTCAGTTTAAAACCCGAAATTCTGCCATTCTTAGTTATGTTGTAGTATCTATATTTTTACTAATTTTTGAACTTTACTTAAAAACATAAATTTATTTTCAAATAAATTTTATTAGAGTTTGATATTAGTTTTATAATTGTTTTTCGCTGCATTTTACTTTACTCCAGGCTTTATAATCATTTCCCTGAATTTTTTGCTTTCAATCTGAATTTTTTTTATATTCTTTAAATATATTTAATCTTTATTATTTGAGTTTCCCGGCTTCTAATCATTTTTCCATGAATTTTTTGTCATGTTTTAATCCGACTTTTACTTAAACACGAATACCTTAAAAATTTACTTTGAAAGTGGATTTTAAAATTTAATCACAAATAAATAATTTTTGAATTTAGGTAAATTTCATTGATATTCCTGGCTTTATAATAATTTATTCCCTATAATTCTGAAACTTTTATGGTGTTGGTTGTTAAAAGGGGATCATCAATCGGGTCCATTTTCTACTGTGAAAAATATTAGAGATATCTTGTACACTAATTTATATGCTGTTTACAGCCCATTCGTTTTTTTCTGCTCCTGCAAAATTTTAAAAATGTCCAGAAGTTCCCCTTTTAAAATTAATCGATTCAAATACCGTTGAACCAAGCGAGTTATTTATCTGTAAACCTTTGTATAATCCGATTCAACGTTGTAAAAGTATTAAGTAAACCCATTAGCTTGCGAAAATCGCAGAATGCAGCAGAAATTAGACTCGCTTTCAAGCGGCGGAAAAATCAGTCAGAGGGTTAAATCGCAAGATGCAGCAGAAAATAGGCTCGCTTCCAACCTGCGGAAAAATCAGTCGGAGGGTTCGAAATTGTTAAACCGTCTGCAGCTTTCTTTTACTTGGAGTCTAAGCAATGGAAAGCATAGGGGGAATCCGCGATACCTCAACATAGACATCTAGTTTCAATTTTGTACACGTTTGTATTATCATACGCGAGTGCTTCAGTAAACGAAATTTGATCACTCAAGATAAAACTACACACAGAATGGAGAAGTTAAATCAGAATATTGATTAAAATGCTCTAGTAATTCAGTAACTGAAGAATTTGATTCGATACTAATATTAAATTTTCGGAAGATATTTCTCCAAATACAATCGCGTTCATTCTTCCTTCAAAATTCTGAAAAACCTTATTTATAACAGCAGCTCATTTGGGGGTTGCACAGCAGGAAAAACACCGAGGAATACGATATTCACGGATTCCCACCTCGTCTTAAATTACATGCGAGTGATGTGGGTATAGCTAGATTTCTCTCTAGTTATGCACTTCTTAAACTGTCCTTACTTCGAACTCCAAGCGTACATAAATGCCGGGGAAAAAAAGTTAAAATTTAACACATTCATCGGTATGAGCGAATTAGATGCAAGCTCCAAGACAAAAAAGTAACCGTGCTCGCTCTAGACACTTTACAAATCAAAAAATGAAAGAAAGAGATGAACGCATTCTGCAGACATCTATTAAAGTTAATAAATTTGTTATGAAAGTCAAATTCTAGTGTTCAGCGAAGATTCCTGAACTAGATATCTCGGTCGTAACGATAAATGTATTAAATAGAAGCACAGTCTGTCGATTTAGACGAATTTCGGTTTGCAAAATTTTAACCCTTTCGCTACTCCGCCACTGAACCGAACCCCAAACCAAGTACTATTGCGAGTGGGTGGTCTTTGGATTTACGTTTTACTCCTGAACAATGCCACCAGGGCATGCTCTTGGGAGAAAAGGAAGTTTTCTTTAAAACTATATATTCATAACTTCTGGATCAACAAGAATTATTGTAATTAATCTTTACATTACATAATATGTATTTAAGTTCGAATAAATGCTGGCGTCATTACAAAGGGTTAATGGTAATAACTAAACCAAAATGACCTTATGAATTACGTTCGCTGTTAATAAAATGCTCATCTCCATTTTCACACCTCTCAAAATCAGTTGATGTATAAACACCCGTTAGAGGTCAAGACCTCGAGGTAGTTTAAGAAGTCCCGATACGCAAAATATATTTTATACACAAGACAACCAAAGCTGGTAAAGGTGCAACTTTCAAATCGACAAAATTAATAACGAATTGATAATTGATTTTAAACAAATTAATAGCGAACAATTTCAAGTAAATCTATACATGATTAAGAGATTAGGCTAAAACCGATTAAATCTACTTTTGAATTGAATTAAATATTTAAAAAATTACGTCTTTCAATACATTTAATTTTGCTGAAATTTCTAGCACGTTTTTTCATGGGAAGTGAATAAAACTGCTATAACTCAAAAGAACGTTTTAATTATTTTGGACGGGTACTGTAATTCTAGAATTTGTTTTTACTATTCGAAAGTTGCATCTCTGCCGACTTCGACACTTGAAAGAAGACACCACAAACAAACACAACCGTACATGGCCGCGAAGTACTCGCAACCTCTCCCGTTTCTTTTGTGGGAGAGTACGTATTATTTTAAAACCGCTCTGCAACGTTGATAACGTTGCTTTGGTGATAATACTAGAAATCGATTCACTCACATAAAATAAAAGAGTTACAAAAAGGATATCAAGACATGAATTTGACATTAGACGAAAGTTGCAAAGTTCAATCACACTCGTATATCAAGACGAGAACAGTCATTTGAGAAGTTCGTTAAACAGTAAGAGTTCATCGAAAGTCAAGTGAATTGACACAGGGAGACTAAAATAAGTTTCGATGCACAGATCGGAGGTCTTGTAAAGAACCTATTTCGTCGTTCTTGAGGAAAATGGAAGCAGCTGGAAGACTAGATGGTGGAATGACAGAATAGATGTTTGCCGAGGGTTTTCGATAGCTCTCCAAGAACGCCAGATCTAGGACAGCAAAGCTGGCAAATTTAAAAACACCAGCCGAGACAAATTCCTTCACAGCGCCACGAATTTTATGTAAAATGAAAGCACAACAAGAGATGCTTAGAAGCAACGCGCACATAAATGATATGGCATGAAATGGCCAATTGTTTAAAATACTTTTCTGCACTTTGATGTTCTTGTTTCATCGGCATCTACTTCCTTCCTCGCAGTAGTATATTATTTTTTCTTCTACTCTGTTTGCATCAATAAAACAACTGTATTCTTTAGCAGGCACATTAAATTTAACTCGAAATGAATACTGCATGGCCAGTTCTCTGTCGGTCTTGGGGAAAAGATGCATAACGACTATATGCCGATCACCAGTCGAGAACTCTTATCACGACTAAACGTTGTTTCCCAAGTTAATAGCCATGTGTTTCTTCCAAATCACATTTCTTTTTCGTTCCTTCTCGTAACATGTCTTTGCGGCAATTTCATAGCATTATGACGGTGCAGGACCAATAATTTGGGAGACGGATGCAGACTGTCACTGCCCGAGATCGGCTTGTTGATGTTACACCTCGAAAAGGGGGAAGATCCAGGTGTTGAAACTTCCCAGATGGCCATCAAATGACTGCAACCATAGGGCCGTGTGAACTTCGGTAATGGAATGAAGCAGTTTGTGGCGAAATGTAGGCTGTCGTCTCAAGATGTCCGTCTTTCTGTGCGAAGGGTCGCGTATCAATCTGGAGATCAGGTCACACGGCCATTGTCCAGCAAAAAGGTTCCCAGCTGAAGATACAAACAAAAAATGTTATTAGCAAAACACAAGTCAAACGCGCAATGAAAGAATAAAGCAAATTTTTCTTTGCAGAGCAAGCATATGTCGCTTCCCAGCAATGTCAGTCTTAAGGTTGGAAAGAGAGACATTTACAGATATTCTTACCGACTACATTGCGCTGCATGAAAATCGGCCCCGACACCATTCCTGCAAATTCTTATGTAAAATGGCCTTCTGGATCCGAATATGACCCCCATTTTACACCATCACCCACCGTTTTCTGGGGACGCCGCCCCCCAATTTTTATCATTGTTCGGTAATTTTATGGCCATGAATTTGATTTGGAGGGGGTAAAAGGACTATTTTAACCGTTAAATGTCTTCCGAGTTGCTACAGAGGTGAAAAGTTCCAAAATATGTTCCAAGGCCATGCGGTACAACACGTCGCTTAAAGTGCATTTCTTTCACACACACCTGGACTTTTCCCCCCGAAAATTTAGGAGCAGTTTCGGATGAAGACGGGGAACGTTTCCATCAAGACATTGCTCAGTTCAAGATTTTCAGGGTAGTGGAATGCGAGCATGTTGGCAGAATACTGCTTGTCATTGGTAAGGAGAAACTTCTACTTCAGGGTACAAGAGGAAAGCAAGCACTAGATGAAGGTACTTTATAATAAATCACATTTATTATAGTTTATATTATCTATACTTATAAAAGTCAATGTTTGCGTATGTGTGCGGTGTCTAGAAGAATCTATAGTACTTACAGCCATGAAATTTGGCACACAGGTAGTCGTAATGCTGCCTCAATGCACCTCGAAGCCAGAATTTAAAAAATTTAATCAAGAAATTTATTTAATGTTTCGTGTGATTTGGGGTCATTTTTGGCACGTTTACGGCTGTAGTATCTTTTCTAATGATCGTCCAAAAACAATCAATGCACCATCGGATAGAACAAACAATTTTTGTTCTATCCGATCCTTGTTCTAATAAAGTTTGTTTTGAAGTTTTAACATAATTTTCTGAATTGAGAAATTTTTAAATAATAGTCACTTTTCATTTGCATTTTTAGCTTTCAAATCTTATTTTCTTGCATCCGACTCTCTAATAACGCTAAAATTTTCAATTTTTTAAAAGGTAGAAACCGGAGTATTTATCCCTATTTTAAAACAAGAACGGTTAAAATTGAACAGTTGGTTGAATTTAAACTACTTTTCTTCTGAAGTGTTAAACAATTTTTGATTCATCATGTTTTCCTCATGAATCTTCATAATCAAGGTCGCGTGACGTATTTTCCCAACATGCATTTCGTCAAAACCGCGTGACGTCATAATCCCTTTGCTTTCCAACGCTTTGAATGATCATTATTTTAATTTGTTTGTTTTTATTATACTTTTTAATAGCCGGGCATATGGCTGATATCTTAAGTTACAGAATACTGGAAAATATGAAATACGTTTTCAAGGAGCTAATTACATAATGTGGCTTCAAAGTTTAAACCTGAAGTGGAAGATTTCACTCTTTTTTCCCTTCTCGGAACTTATAACTGGAATTTTTTTTTATCAAATTTAAAACAAGAACGGTTAAAATACCTTATTCCGATTTTTAAAATTAATTTTCCCTGATCAGTTCAAACAGCTTTTTTGCTAGCGAGATTTGACAGCGAGAGTTTATCCGGACGATCCCAAAATGCATTGTTGCTTCCTCGCAGGAGGTGACGTAATATGCTTCCATTCCCAGCATGCATTTCTACAATCCGATTCCTTCCGGTGACGTCATTACATTCGAGTCATTGTCGATAGGAAAAATAAGCGGAAAAAAATCAATAATGTGTATCTTTTGTTTTGATTTTGTTTTCAAAACTTTTTCGTGTCACTGTGGGTATTTTTCCCTCCGTTTTATCGAAGTCCTGATTCCACGGGCAACGCCGTGCGCTTATTGCTATTACCATATAATAAGAAAAACAGATTAATTTTTTAGGAATTGAAACAAATTAATATTTTACAGCTTCTTAAAGCGCTAAATCAATCCTTACACTCACGTGTATAATTATGCAACTTATTACCTTCCCGAGTGCAAAGGGTGAAACTAATTTCGGAAAATTTGTTAAAATGAATGAATGCATTGCACGAAAATAAAATTGGCATCATTCAGAAGCTATATTTGTTTTTTAATGTAAAAATGGTTTCATTGCGATTCAGGGTGGTTACAGAAACGGTGGAAAAAATTTCCCCGACTTTTCCCTGAATAAACTTGCAACATTTCTTTAATTAACATTAAAATCACTTTTACCAGTTATTTAATATGAAAAAAATATTTACGAAATTTAATTTTTTAAAAATGGAAGATTAATGGATTAAAATTACTTTTTGCAACACAAGTTAAATCATATTAACAGTAAAGGTTATTATGATCTTTGCTCAAAACTTTAAAACAGTTCAATAACTAATTAGTGCTCTTTGCATGAGTACCAGAATAACATGTTGTATCATAAATATAAAAATAGTATAATTATAGTACCTAATAATATATAATTTAGCAAAGATTTAAATAATAGAAACTGCCAAAATATTACTTCAAATCTTTATTCTTTAACAAATCATAAGAAATTAATTGTTCTAATCAGAAACTCATGCTTTTATAAATGAATATAAGTTTTTTAAAAAATTCCATTTATTAATACAAATAATGCTAGACACAAGATACTAATTCATAGACTCAACTAACTATTAAGTTTCACTGATTTTTATATATTTTTTCGAATTTCCCTGACTTCTTGATTTTTCCAGATCGATAAAATTCCCTGACTTTTCCCTGATTTCTAGGTTCTGTCGCCACCCTGTGATTACATGCTCCGACGTTACCGAGGAAAAATGTTAGAATTTCGATTCATTTTTAATTAAAAATTTACTTTCTTAATGAACACTTTTTTACCCTGTCGTTTAGAACGATTTTTGCATCACGCATGTTGCAATTTGTAGACGGTATGTCAGCCAATAAAGATGTTGAAAAAAAAGAAATGCGTAATATAAACAAGTTCCTGCCATTAAACCATTGATTATTATTCTTTCCGATTCACCGCAGATTCGATTTTAAGAGGTGCAGCTGCAAAGGCTTTATTCGAGGAACAAGACTAAATAAAAACGGTTTGGGATTCTTATTTATTAGTTGCGGATTCTTATTTATTAGTTGCAAACGCTATACAGTAAGAAATGGTTGTCTTAAAGTAGTTTACACGCTGAGAGCTATAATGGAAATGAATACTTGCGTTCTGAAACGGATGAAATAAGTATTTTAACAAATCTTAGTTCAGGATGAAATGAAAATTCTGACCCTTTCTTACTTATTTGAAAATTAGTTTGATAAGGCGTAAGAATTGTTTAATGCCAATATTAACTTACACTAAAATCTTAAGGAAAGAAATATGGTTTGATATTAATTGCACAAATTTTTTCCCAAGAGATTTGTTACATTGAAAATGTTTTTTAACTATCCTATATTCATACATTAACATATGTACACGAAAAGTGGACAATTTCAAGCGTAAACCGGCGCGTTTTTATTCAATTTATTGCTAAACAAAAGGGACTGAACAGTAGGGTGGATCGAAAATTCAAAGTGTGGATAAAATAATCGGCATAGAGTGCAAAAGTTGTCTTTTAAGTGTACTAGCATATATGCAAAATTTTTTCAACTTTGTTTAATATCTTCCGGTGCCCCAAAACGCTTAAATATTTGCAAAAAACGTTTTTTATGCAAATTTCGAATTAAAAATAAAAAATTTGTTAAAGAAACGATTTTACAAGGAGAAACGTAGAGGAGAGGGCAAAGGAATGATAAAAAATACCAACAAAAATTGGAAAATTATCGTACTGAAAAAATATCGCGTCTGTTCGATATCACATTTTGTAAGTGTACAAATTTCGATACATGTAAAATTCAAAAAGACATGAACATTCCACTTGCTGAGCGATTGTTTATAAAAGATAGAATATTAGAAAGGAAAATGATTATTGGAGAAGTGGAAGTAATTGCTACTTAAAAAATAAGGAAAAAAGAAAACAGATGGAAGACAAAAGAATATAACGTAAAATGGTTGATGCTGATGCTGCTCATTCTCAATCAGTGGAGCTACTTGAGCTCAACACTGTATCTTCGTCCTTGTATACAGATTTGGATGTAATTGCCGTAGAATATCAATCATAAAATCGTTTAGATTTCCTTACCTTAACAATGGAATATGATCGATACGGAGTTTCAGATAGAATAGCCACTTCATTTGCCAGTGCTGTTCTACAAGACATTGGGATTGTACACGAAGGCGAGGCTTCGCATCTGGTAGATCGCAATAAAATTCGTAGACAGCGTAAAAAGCTTTAAAATGCAGTTGCAAAGTCTACTAAGTTAACAGTGTCTTGGTCTCTTTTAACCGGATTATATTTCGATGGGAGGAAAGACAACAC
>BGPR01000224.1:0-15966 GCA_013235015.1 Araneus ventricosus
TTTCTAGGGTAGTAAATGCTTACTAATAAATCAGCTTCCACTTCCTGACCATTCAAACTGCTTATAAAAAGGCCTTAAGGATTCTAGGCACAGGGACAGGAGGTGGTGTTATTTTATGTATTGCATGATACGTTGTTCATTATGTGTGATGCAAAAATAGCTCAAAATACTCTTCGTTGATCTAGACCGTTGCATCTATAGCTACCAAATTTGTCATGCATTTTTTTCAGGGTAGTAGGTGCTTACTAATAAATCAGTTTCCAAAATTTTAATTAGATTTTTAACGAATTCAAAAATAACGAGAATTACAAATATTACCCTCAATAGCTTCGAAACACAACCACAACAAAAATATTCTTATATCACATTAAAACTCAAAAAAGTAACTTTTTTGATACTATATTAGTTTTGAGAAATAATGTTTCAATTTTTAAAAAATTTCAAAATTACTTTTAAATACATTTTAGTAACAATGTTTTTCCGGCATAAAGCTATTTGTAAGAAAACAAAGCAAGATTGTACAAAATAATTTTATATATCTTAATAGTGAGAATAAGTGAAAATAAGCAAAAATAAATTTCAGTTTATTATTAATTACTATTTTAACACATTTAGAAACAGTGTATGTTGTCTTAACATGATAGCATTTTAAACTGGCATTCTTTCTGTAAACAGCGTGATGTAAAAATCGTTACGCCCAGAATGCAACGTCTGATATAATCAATCCACACGAAGACAAAATAGATGAATCAACCCTACGACATTATCATACTACGATATTTCGAGCTAGAAATTCGAACCATTTTCTATTTTTGACGTAAATTTACGTCCCTCCTTAATGGTCTAATGGCGTGTCGGGAAAGGAAAAAATTATGACGCCTTTCGGTGTAAAGTTAAATGCTAATAGCTCCGCAATCAAATAACATAGAGAGTTGGATTTAGTTTCATTTAACAGAGGAACGTAAAAATTGAAGATTTCAAAAAGAATTTTAGAATTTAGAGTTACGGTTTAGTCACAGTCGAGTTGCAAAGCTGGTGAAAATCACGAAGAATTTAGATGACGTCACAGCGACCGAGGCGCGCGCACGTACCTAATACCTAACTGACTCATACCTAACTGTCTGGCGGCCTTAGTCGCTTGCTACAGTCGGTTGTGAGCAGTATATTAACTGGATTTTCTTACTTTCACGCGAAATATTACTCCAGAATTGTTGAATTACGTTTGCTATTTCTCGTGCCATCGTCCGATTTTACATAAGATTGTTAGTAACGAAAATTGTATCCAATATTAATAGCATGAATAAATTATTACATTTGAAAACAATATCTTTTTCTCGCGAAAAAAAACAACCAAAATCATGAATAAGTCACATAAATTGAGAGTTACAAAGAGTTACTTCAGTTACATAGAGTTACTTTAGTCACATACAGCTACTTTAGGCATATAGAGCTACCTTTAATCACAGAAAGTCACAGTTGAGTAAGGTAAGTAAGTTTACACCCCTCAATCAAAGCGGCCGTTTCTCAGAGACAGTCTCTCTTCGATTATTATTTCCTTATAATCTTCTTGAACATAAAATGCTTCCTATTAAAATATAATGTGTTTTTTTATGTTTCCGTACTTCGTTTCTATCATAATTTGCTTATTTCTTTTCTTATGTGGCATCTTGTAACTTTCCTCTTTTATAAAATTTTAAGTCTGCAATTTTTTAGCAAATCAAATTATTTTAAATGAATTGCATTAAAATCAGCATAGGTGTAATTTCTTCTAAATATGAAATTAAGAAAGAATTTTTTGCAGCGAACACATTGAGATAACGTTTCCCTAACCTAATACACTTCTCATAAGGACTCCAAGATGGGTGAAGAGATTACTGCGATCCAAGGATGAATTGTTTAACCACATAGTAATCTCCCTTAATGTCACGTTCTGCAAGACTACCATCTTGCCGAAGGCTCAATCCCAGAAAATTCTACTGAAGAACCCAAGACAATTTTTCCATCATACCAAATAAAAGCGATGCACTCCGGAAGTTACATTTCATAATCCATTTCTCCCCAAGAAATATCTTCCAGACACAAACTACGGTGGAAAATAAAAATAAAAAGAGCCTACTTCTACCATACCCAGATACACTTTATGGTGGAAAGCAATCTAATGAATCGATTCATTTTTTGCATGCCCTAGTGTTATTGTTTCTGTCCTCCTATTCGCAAGTTGTTGTTTTTCTGCCTGAAAGGCATCTGTTGTTATGGCGATATTTCGCTACCATGGCTGATATATTCTGGATGCCGGTTTTAGTCTGTGCCGAACCGACGACTTTCCTCTTCATAAACTTCTGTCGCCTCTCAAAAAGGTTTTCTGCACTTCTCTATCGTTATATTAATGCTGGATAAAAGTTACGAATCATTTCATTGGTGTTTGTTCCTTTCTTTATTTAAATTTGAAATAAACGTCCTCACACAGTGAACTTTTACCGCCCGGAGCGAACGTTCAGTATGCTACCCTTCCTTTACATGTTAAATAAACCTCAAAATTTAAAAAACTCCAGAGGAAAAAAATTATTTAATAACGTAATTCGTCGTTTGACGCCCTTGTTCTCTGCAAATAGGTTGTAAAATCGTGCTTCCACTACCAGACTTTCTTTCACATACCGGCAAAATACCGAAAAAGGCGAAAAATATAAATTAAAAGCAGTAGATATTTTTTATGCACTTAATGATTAAACTAAAGCTGCTGCTCTCCTTAGCTATAAAATTGTTTTCCTGCATGTCTGATTTTGCCGCCCCTTTCGCAGTGCCTCCTCACATCCATACTTGAAAACACACACACAACAGAACACCACAGCATACTCCCGAACTCGGAGCCAGGACGGCTCCATGTCGGTTGGTTGGGTATGCGTGAAACTTTATTGAAAAAGCCAGTGCAAAAAAAATACAACTTCTATATAAAGAAACAAAAAACAGGACATTTAGAGCAAAAGAATATAATATTTTTTAAGTTCAGTCTTTCAGGTCGTTGTGTTGTTGAATTTGAGAGGGTCGTGCCCTATGAATGAAAGAAGAGAGAACATGAGTACATAGGGTTAATTGGGTCTGTGGCTAGTTGTTGTCGCCATCTTTTGTAAATAACAGTGTTTCGTCTTCCGCGATGAAGTGGACGAGTTGTCTGATTTTCGCCCTAGAATTGTTGTTGTTCATAACTCTTTTCCAACAAAGTGGTGCTAGGTCAGCTGACGGTTTTGTTAGGTGGTATGATATTAGACAACTTGTAGCATAGTGTAAGGGGTTTCCCAGGTTTCTGCAGACACAGGAATCGCTGCTTCTGATGTTGAATCTTTTAAGATATATCGGAAATGGGTCGTGGCCCGTGACGAACATCATTTCTGTCCTTTGCCATGGAGTAGGAGTTGTCTTGACTTTAGGCAAAACGTTGTGAACACTCCTACAGATGAATCATTTTATGTCATTTTGTCGTCGTGACTTTATTGTACATTATCTTTGTGCTACTTACGTAAGCCAGGGAATGTGGCATTGCGAGATAAGTAATATGCATTATCTCCACCCTGAAAACAAACAACGATGAAATCATGCTGGTGCGAGTGCACAATCACGACTATGTAGTATTTTTAAAGCGTAGATATTATTTATACAAATTGATGTAATGTTGTATTTCTATAAATATGAAAAGAATGAATGTGACTTCACTGAAAAACAATCAATCAAATTCTCGCCTGATTTATAACGAAAGAAGATTCATCTTCCATATCATAAATTTACGAAGCTGGTGCTAACACATATCATAAATCTAATATAATTGCAAGTAAGTAAATTGTTAACTTGGTTGAGTTTAGACTGGTTTAATTGCATAAGCATCGCTTTCTGAAGCTATACAAGGACTATTGTAGGACGCACTTTCTGATTTCGACGATGACGATATCTGAGAGCACTCCTTTTCAAACTTCAGAACCTCCTCAGTGTGAGACGTCTGACTCTTAACAGATTTATCCTGCATCATGGCTGCACTGACGATGAAATTCCCGCGGAATCGAAGAGCCGCGATTACCTAGTGGCAAGTTCTCGACTTCGGGGCAGGATGGTTCCAGATTTGAAACTCGGTTCCACTAAAGATCCACCGTGTATGTTGGACTGTGTATGTTAAATCTTTAACACTTTAACACCACACCGCCGTCTATAGAGCTCATGAGGTTTCGATCCGTGTTGGTATAGATGTAAGTGGGCTTTATTGAGTTGCAGGAAAAAAATTACAGCAATGATAATGAAGAATTTACAAAGCTGGTGCTAGCACATAGGATTGACAACAAAATAAGGGAATATATACAATAGCTTGAATAACACGGTATGAATGAAAGCAAAAATGATGAATGTAGATGATGACGAACAATTAATGACGGAAGCTTACATCGATGCACAGGTTTAGAGCAACGTATTAGAGATGGGGAGCCATTGCTTGTTAATTGCAGAATACAAAAAATAGGAAGATAACTATTAAATGTTTATGAGAAAGGAAGGACTTAGTATATTCAGTGTATTGAATGCAGGATAAGCTAGAATAATTGTACAAAGGCAGGTGAGTACTTATTACAGTCGCATTATGTTTTAATTGACTATTATGAATTTACTCATGTTTATTATTCTTTTTCTTGAATTCGGATTCTCCAGGACTCTTGGGCACCACAGACTTTCTGAGTTATGGGCCGAAAGTCCTCCCGCTTTTATGGTGCGGAAATTTGGAGAGGGTGTGCCAGCTGAGGTGTGATCCGCGTTATCTTCCCAGTGTTCAAAATTACGAGATAAGTCTCAAAATATCCCTTGCTGCTTCAAAATGGGACATTAATATATCTAAACCTGAGGAACTGAGTTCCACAATTAAAATTAAACTCCCGATTCTTCCACAAGGCCATCACGGCTTTTAACTTTGAACTCATTTAGCTTAAAGACAGTCATCAGATATTTTCGAAAACGTACTTCTCTCTATAAATTGTATATATTATTATTATTATTATTAAATTTTAATAAGGTTTTTAGTTACATCATAAAACTCTTTTCAACCCTGAAAACTTGAAATTTTTTAAGCACATAAAAATTCAGTCATAAATTCTAGAAATAAGATTAATTCATGGTAAATACATTTTTACGCCTAACTGTTGTTACCTTATAAATATCCTTCATAATTTTGAATGAAATTGTAAAAGAAATTTTATATATAACAAATATATAGTTTACCTAGTTATTACTGATCTTTTAAGAATCATTTCGACTTTCTCGAAATGTTTTTCTTATATATAAAATAGTCTTCAAAAAATGCAATTAATGCTTTTTTTCTGAAAATCGAATTATTTCAAGATTAATGTGATTATGTTTTGATTTTATGATTTATTTTGCATCAGTTAATTTTATTTAACAACCAACCATAAAGAATACAATTCTTTATGATAATGATGTCCAATATAGTTTTCTTTAGTCTTTTCTCTTCGACACTCCCCAATGCAATAACTAAAACATTTCAGCTGCATTGGTGTGACATCAAACTTAAAAATGTTGATACGATGAAAGCAGCATCTAATTCTTTACACGTGTATCGTTCCAATCGTTATAAAATATATTAGAAACGCTAAAAAACAAACGCTAGAAGTTGAAATGGGTGGAATAAAAACTCTAATCTAACTGCATAATGACTTATTAGTGAAAAGTACAGAACATTTCAAGGTAATATAATCCAGCAAGTTCATTTGAGCATCATATTTGATGTAGTGTTTAAATAAGCCAGTGAGACTGCTTGCCTAATCCTATTTCGTGCCTGCCATGTCTTACACTTCCGCAGCATTGTGATGGAGAAGTGTCCGTCGCCTGATATTTCATTCCACTCTTATAACTACTCTTGATTTATTAAAATTGTTCCAACCTGCGACCTTCTGCAACTTGAAGGACATGCCTCTGACACGTTCGTTTGACGGTCGGTGCTTAATTGCCCCTGAGAAATTATACATCACTTAAATTGGTTTCGTCTTTATAGCTCCAGTAAGTTCACGAAAACTCTTGTTGAACAAGATGGTGAGAAAAAAATTTGAAATTTTTACAGTGCTATTTCCAATCAGGTTTCGAGCTATGTTTTCTTGTGAATTAATAGAAAAAACTTTAAATTGGATATGTTAAAAATAAAATTATATTTTTGGTTTTGAGTTATATGCGAGTTGTTCATAATTGTCCGCAATTTTTTCTGTAAAACGGGTATGAAAGAACAAAAATTTAGGTTTTTTGTTGTTACTTTTTTCTTTCTTTATAAACGAAGCAGAGATAAAAATATTAAGCAATAATCAAACATTGCGACATCTAGATCTTCATGTTTCAGTGTTAAATGAATCCAAACACACCACGTTTACAATGATGTCTTCCTGCCCATCTATCTGTGTGTTTCTAAACTCAATATCTGAAAACAGAAACGAACTAGAAATATTAAAGTTTTTATTTAGTCTTCACATCAAAACAGAAAATCTGCCAAATTTTAAATCAAATCCGTCAAACAGAAATCTATCCGTTTGTGTGGATGACAATAGGATAACTCAAAAAGCTTCTTGGATGACGTTTGGAATATAGTTTTATAACAAGAATTGTTTATGAGTATGAAATTTCAGATGAAATCCATCGTCCTGTTGACCATATTATCGGTCTGTCTATTCGTGTTTATATGAGCACGATGACTCTTAAACGCAACACGCTAGATTGGTGAATTGTGGTGTGTGATCTTAACGCCAAACATGTAGATCAGTGTCGATATCTGACCAAATTGGTAATGGGAAGATGTACTGTTCCAAAATTCAAACTCGATTCTCTTCAAGACGAGGGACGATTAGACTCGATCGGTTTTCAAGAGTTTCTTCAATAGATGATATATTCACAAATGTATGGGTCAAATCTGTGACTGAGCTTCATTAATTTCTCTTCTTTCATTTGAAAATGAAAGACTTGAAGAGACAGAATTCTTGTCAAACTGTTCCTTTCTTGTACTGGTTTCTTAGTCTTCTTCTTGCAACAAGATATTTTTAGTTCGGCTATCTAATGAACACAAATTACTTTCCTTTTACTTCGTGTGAAACCAAGGTTCATCAATGATTCTGGAAAGCATTATGATTTCCTACAGAACTTAATCCTCTACAAATGGACTAGTACGAATACTGTTTGTTTAAGACATTTGGGCTAACTCCCTTCGCAAGGCAAATCTGTACAGCTTCCAATCAGTCAATATCAAATTCCATTATATTCATTCCGTAAGCTACATTTATTGCTTATAAAGGAAGATAATAACAGGTTACTCGTCATAAATTTGTTTCGCCTTCAGAACTTTCATTTTAAAAGAATATTTTTAGATTCTATCCTCTAGTATTCTAAAACTGAAATGAAAGAAAAATCCTGTTTATGTTTTAAATTTCTCTTTAATTCGATTTCATCGATGACAATATATATTTGTTTCGATGTCGTTACAAGGCGTGAGTACACGATAAATTTGTCTAGATGAAAAGATGTTGCGTTAAATAGAAACGAGATGTTGTTCCATAAATGTCATAAAAAATTTTTGATGCTTATTTTTTAATTAAAAAATTGCTTTTCGCAGTAATTACTGCAGGTAATTTTAGTCTATATTGTTCGTAGCCACCCATGTATCATTTAATAAAAAATATTTAACGGGACATTTATGATTGTGAAACATTGTTTTCAAATCAAATTTGCAATCAGTTTTATGACACTGGAAAAACAATAAGTTATGCCAACTGGTAAAATTATAGTTTGTACTGCAAAGATAAATACAAAACAAATTTTTTTAGAGTTAATTTATAGTAAAGAACAGAATCATTACTATTATGTTCTGAATGACCCACAATCTTTCTCCTTTAGATTTAAATCATTCTCCAAAAATTTACAGAATTTCAATTACTTTTTGCCACCACCTAATTATTTGTTTCTCATTAACTTCTCTTAACACATGCAAAATAATTAAAATCTATTTCCATTTTCAAATAAATTTTTCATTTAATAACCCCCTCCTGCCATTGTCTTCTTCCGTATCTTCGCCAGATACCTAACCTTTGTTTCAAGCGTCAATTCCATGATCCCTTATCGTAGTGCATTAATCTCATTAACTGAGAACAATTAACAGTTTTTCCTTTGCCGTTGAATGCAGTTCGTAGTGTTAACGATCTTCTTAATGAGTCGCGAAGACATTAAACGGAATAATCACCCTGTGTTACTTCAAACGGCATGCGCAACAAGGAATCACAATTACACCCAACAGTTCCTGCCGCAATAAACTCGGATTTTCTATTGTCTCCCTTTATGGTTAAGAGTCGGAAATGGTGAGGATGTAACCGATAATGAGGAAGATGAAACTCCAGAAATATTAAGAAAAGATTTTACCGTCAAATACAACTATATAATGAAAACGATATTTTTTCTATTATGAAAAGCTTTTTCTCCTCCAAGTACATTGTTACATGTAATGAATCTAACAGATGCACAGAGTTTCTATAACCGAAGAGTTTATACCGAAAGATCATTCAATCGAGTTTATGGCATCTAACTACATGTTGTTTTAGCGTCGCTCTATTTTTTTTTGTTCTGAAAGATGTTCATTGAATTCAAAATCAATTTGATGTGGAATACTTGATGTGTATTGGGTGAGATCAGCTGACTCTGTATAGATTGTCTTCTTTTTATATAATCTTCAAGTAGGTTTCGTCATTATTATCGATATTAATTTTTCGCTTCTTTTCAGAAATCGAAACCTCTCAAATTAATTTAGATGGCCGGTTATTTGTCTTGTTCAGGATTGGCCATGTTACCACATGTTTCACGCAGGTAACCTGTTTTTATATGTCATTGGAAAGCATCTTTCAATAAGTCATCCACTCATGTCTTTCTCTTTTTGTCATGGAACCCAGCATTCGACTACTGGCTTAACTTCTTCCCTAATAATAGCACAGTTTCCACTGGGAGGCTCCGTAAGTACGTAGATGAGAAGCCGCTGGATAAGTAAGCGGTTTTTTGCTTCCCTAAGGCGTACAGTAAATGGTGTGGGGATGAGTTACCTCTACCTGTATATTAAGACGTACCTCTTGCGAGAAGAGATATGTCAAGGCATGTGATGGCCATCAGAACTCTACCCATAGTTCCCGTGTTTACGTCGTGGCGACTTTCATATATAGGGCTCCGGATACTAAGGCAAGGGAATCCTCATTAGTAGTCACTGTCATCACAGATGGTGAACAGAATGAGAATTTTCTTCCTCCTCGCTTGGGTTGCGACAAATTGCGCAGCATTCGTATCTCTCTCCATCGGAGCTAAACCGTTACTACCGTGTAGAGCCTAGTAATAATTTTATTCTCCTTCCCTACTGTACCATTGTTCATGTGTGAAGGAGAGGTCTATTGCTAATGAATGAAGATTAGAATAGATGTAGAAATGAAGATCATATTTTAATTTATAATCATCTAAGAAGAATATAAACATCTACAATTCCTATTCCTAATGAGGTGAGGTCAATTGCCAATGAGTGCAGACAAAAATAGATGTCAAAATTGGGTTCATATTTTAATTTTTAATTTTCTGAAAAGGATGAAAGCACCTACATTTTCATCAAAATACAAGAGTAAAATTATATTTTTAGATTTCATATTCCATTAAGAAACGCTGGTTGCTCTTGAGATGCTAGAGTAGTAGTAATAAAGAAAAAAAATCATTCCTTGAACTGAAGATTTCGGGATGAATTCTTGAATTCTATATATTGTTACGAAGATGTAAAGAATTACTGAATGTGATTGAACAATAAAATAGCTTTATCAGCTTATAGTAATTCGTAGCCCAACAAAACGGGATATTTGCCTGCAATAGGGGGGACTCGCCATTTATACACTCTCAGGATATTAGAGAATCATAGAGATAGAATTTTAAAGAAAGGTCTGGAATTGCCTACAATTTAAATAAACAAGAAATAACTTTTTGAATCAAAATACCAGCCACTGGATTAAGCTACCGAGCCTGGAATTCGAACTAGGGAAAAATAGATTTACAGTTCAAAGCACAACCAACTGAGCTACAACCACCGCTAGCATGGCTACTTTGTGCTTCAATATATAAGAATAACTTATTAAAATTGAAGTTTAATCATATTCATGTTCCCTTTCCCATTAATATGCAGCGATATACGGTGAACTGAAGACGCTGTCCCATCCCAAGCACCGGAGGATCGCGGGTTCGAGACTCCGCGTTATACTCTACAGCTTGGTCAGAAATCCTTCTGCTCACATGATGTGGAACTTTGAAGGAATGGTTGCAGGTACATGTCTTGCCTTTTTTATAACCAAGATTCAATAGTACTCATGTAGTTTCAAATCAGGACATTTATCTCATTAATCTTCACTGAATATGCATCTGCAAACCAATGAATTGAATTAGTGTATCCAGGCGTTATCCTCCATTACCGGTTTCCACAATTACAAGTGTTAATGCAATCCGGAATTTCAAGAAATTTACCGTCTCTTGGCGTTCTTAATAGTGTTTACGATGAGCATCTGTTTCATTCAGCAAATTTTCTATTCTTGTTTTCTCAAAGCAGGATGAAACTGGACTAAATAGAAAGCATGATTATATAGATATCTCTGTATATGACCAGAAAATTGAAATTTCCTAACGAAAATTATTGATATTTATAAAACTCATCCAGAAGCTGATGATGAAAATCATCGCTTCAACTTCAGCAGAGAGTCAGATTTAAAATTTATGAATATTAAGGCCACACAGTACCCTTTTTCAAAACTTTTTTTTGGAGACAGTAATAATAAAATAAATAATTGACTTTATTGTTGGATTATATTAATAAATAGATTCCGATTTAAAAACGTCATTTTAGCAAGAGATATTATTTTAAAATTAAATAAAATTGAAATTTTTAAAGTTTTTTCAAACTCTTATAAAATTCTCAATTTTCAATATTTTTTAGTTATTTCAAATGAATTAAATTTCTTGTATTCTTGGGAACAAAATTTGGCATGGGATTGATGATCTCACTCTTTTTTAATTTTTGTGAAAAAACCTGAAAAAACATGAAAATTCTAAAAATATCAACTTTGAACTTTTTAAAAAATAACTAGAACTCTCAGGCCTAAATCCATGCTAATTCTTATAGAACATATATATGAAAGTATCTACAAAAAATTTCAAGACTCTAACTCGAACAGAAAAAAAGCCTTAGGGAATAGAAAACACTTTCATCGCCAAAAATAAAAA
Source organism: Araneus ventricosus (assembly GCA_013235015.1). NCBI lineage: Eukaryota > Metazoa > Arthropoda > Arachnida > Araneae > Araneidae > Araneus > Araneus ventricosus. Next base: position 11,302 of record BGPR01000224.1, read on the forward strand.
TCTGAGAAAAATGCATTTAAAGTTTGTAAAGGGATGAAACCAAAACTAATAATGCTTGTAGAGTTTTAATTTTTTATTATGTTATTTCCCAACTTATAAAATGCATTAAAACACTATTTTAACGCAATATGATTGAATATTTTTTTTCTTATTTGAAATATTATGTAATTAGTCTGCCAGCTTTTCAAAACATTTTGTCTCTTAACGAGTCGATAACTTTTCGATAGTGGCATTTTCTCACCAGAAAAATGAAAAGCAATAATATTGTACTGAAAAGCTTCTAAATAAAATAAACTCTGTGTAAAAATTAATATTGGTCTTGAAAAAGTCGTTTTTATGAATATCGGTTAGGTAGTAATGAGAACTCAATAAGAACGCAGAATATAAACAAACAGAAACGATTTGGGTAGTGAACAACGAAGTTATGATAACCATTTCACCTAAGGAATTGATTTATCTACAAAATATTTTTAATTAATTTATTTTAAGAATGGAAAAATGCTTCAAAATGAAAACGAAACTAACCACTCTGTCAAATTTTGAGACTGTCAACACTCAGAAAACTTTAAAATCTTTAAAACTATTTGAATATCAGATCCAAAATTTGGAGTCAAGTTTCCCAATCGTATGGGCCATCGAAAAATGCAAAAAAAAAGTGTTTCGATATTTTTGTCATTTTTAGGGTACTGTGTAGCCTTAAACGCCTGGAAGATATGTCCGAAATAGCAGAGAGCTCTGCTCCATGTTCCACTAAATTTTGAAAAAAGAGAAATTGCTTTTCGGTATGATAGGTAGTCCATCCTCATTTTAATTACTGAGATTAATTGTAAACAGTATTAATTTTAGTCTCGTTTACAGATTTTTATAATAATGATTTTATATCTATAATATTACGATGCTGTTCAATTCAAAGAAAATTTGCTGATTTTAGCTCTTATAAGTGTTCTTATGCTAAATGAAAGCATTTTTAAATATGCATTAGACATAATCTATAGCAATAAAAAACATCAGAACTCCAATCCAATACGAACTTACCATATGAAGGAATGTTGTCACATGCATGTCGTCTTCCACTAACAACATTAAATTCAAGATGAAATAAATCGCCAATCCAAACACTGTACTTAAACACTTCGACAGAAAGAATGCCAGACTGCTGAGAAGGTGAAGTTGAGTTTTAAACTTTCTTTCTTATGTAGACAGGATTAATTACACTAAAGATAAACGTCTTCACACCGTACCAGATAATAGTGAAAAGGAAACGCCTTCAAACGACGCCTGTTCGCTAAGAAGTGATTGCACATAAATCAGAGACCTAACTGATCTCCTTTTTATGTTGCCTTGTTGAATGGAAAAGGATTTTCAGTTAACTAGATTTCCTAGATTTAATGATTTTTTTTCCTCAACACGTCGTCGATTTCTTAGAGTGATCTGCCTGTTTGGAGAAAACTCGCTTTCTAACGACTTACACTCAGTTAAAGCACTTTTTGATGACTAAGGAGATTTAAATTTTAGTTTTTGTAGGAAACTTGGAAAGATGAAGACTGTTTCCGCAATGAAAGCGTGTATTGATCAATATAGTTTATTTTCAGGTAAGTTTTATAATTGGGTTTAAAATATTAGCTAATGAAAATGCTTTATAAGCAAGCTAAAAAATCGATAATGAAAAAAGCAAGTTTACACGATTGGCATATTAACACAAATCAGCAAGACAGAATTTCGTGCGATGGCCGAAAATGTAAATTAAAAATGGTATTTGCAAATTTGGTGTTGTATTGTTGTGTTAAAATCTTATGTGTACATTTAGGTCATTTCAAATGATGCCACACTCGCGTGGTAACACATAACTGCTCAATACATCTGACATGTAACCATTTGGTGTGACGTCACTTATTCTTCCCCAATGTCAAATGCGCAATATATTTCGATTTCAAATTCGCGCGATGGCCCATTTGATGTGCATCATGTATAAATTGACTCCATTGCATTTCTATTCATCTTTGCAGGATGTTCTTATTATAGGGCTGTGTTTGTAAAAATTGGTTATTTTCATTCTTTTATTTTCTTTTAAATTAAAATTGTTTTAGATAACTGATTATTTTTTGAACTCGCAACTTATGTAATGTCAAATTGTATTAGTACTTCAGAGAGCCAGTGTGTTTTAATTGCATGTTAAAAGAATTGCAGTTATTTCAAAACTAAATTGGATGCTGCTATGCAACGGGGAAGCATTTTCCAAATACACGTTTCCTGGTATAAATGTTTACAAACAACACAGCAGTATCTCTAATGCTAATGTTTTCTAAAATAATTTCATTTTGAGTAGTATTTTGTGCTAGGTTTGGTATGGGATCAATATCGCATATTAAAATATACACAGTTATATTACAACTAGAAAATCACCCGTCACAGTTTAACGAGTACAAATTGCGTCTTCATTCGAGAGATTTTCCATCAAATTTGACGTGTTTAAATAGATGTATATGATATAGAAATGTTTAACATTGATTGAAAACAAATAAAATAAACATACGTTTTATGACAGGAAATATTTTTTAATTACATATTGTTTACATATTTCTTTATTCAAAAAACCTCTTGGTAAACAACATTTCGTGTGAAGTATTTTTCGTTGTGTAACAATTTTCCTTGTACTTCAGATGTCTTTGTGTAAGTTTTAACGTTTTCAAAAAAATATTACCAAATTATATCATCACGATTACAATAAATAATCAGATGCAACGTCGTGTCCAAACTATATACATTTGACGTGATTTTTTACTTTCTATTAAAAAACGGAAATTAATTTGAAATATTTGATTAATATAAGTTAAAATTTCTTGTGAATTATTGATCATAGCGAGATAAATTTTATATCAATCGATAGCAAATTTTATTTCATTATTTTAGAGCTATTAAATTTGAAATTAGAACGACAATTACTTTTTTTAAATTTAAAATTACTGAAATTTAGGTGATCAAACAATGAAATAATTCTGTTTAATGTCTCGCAGTGCTACGGCGCTAATTTTATTACTGGTGACGTCAGAGCGGTACCAGATCAGTGAGAGACAGATCTGGGCTTTCATATTAGTAATTAAACATCCCAAAATCTTTAAAATTATGGTTAATTCCTAATTGCATTTCTACTACCAAATTATAGTTACTCGCAGGACCTGAGAAATTCTACATTTAAATTATGATATAGACTAATTATGTTGCGTCATTCCTGTTCTCCATCCTATTCTTTCAAAGAATTTCAAATAATTTTTTTTTGAAATAAATAAGAGAAATATTAACCATGAAGTCTGAGCTCTAGTTGTTAGTGATACTCAGTTTGACTTATCTCCCTAAAGCCTGCATGATGGATCGGTATCTAAGTGTATATTCCTCCTCGGCTGAATGTAATAGTCGGAATATACTTTCCTGTGTCTTTTTGGAACTTCTAGGGAAAAGAAGTTTCTGCGTATTCCAGAGGGGGTTTTATGCCTTACGTTTTCTTTTTAATACTTAAATATTATGTAAAAAATTGTTCAAACCATCAAGGAAGATTCATTGAAAGAGCTCCTTTATCAAAACGTTTCTGTGAAGAAATGAAAAAAGTTAGTCTAGCAGTTTTTCTATGAACATAATATTATTGTCATTGTGAGTGATAGATGGTTTGGATATCATTAGTGTTATGTGGTTATTAATAATCTCTGTCACTGCATTCTTCTTCATAATTTGAAAAGTTATTCTATAAATTATAAAACTGCACTGTAATGATAAAAAGCGTGATGCTTATAAATGAAAATGTAATTTTTCGTCTGGATTAGTAGTTCAAAGTTATTTTCATCAAAAAATGCTGTAAAGTGCAATTAAAATAAAATTTTCAATTTAAAAAAATATATAATTTGAGTAAAGTTATTTTTTTATTTGTTTCAAATTATCCTATAAATTTATGACGCATAAAAAACTATTATTGTAATTATTTTGTTGAATATTTATTTTAATTTATTTTTGGGTATTTAAAAAAATCTTTGCAATATTTTTAAAAGATAAATACCAAAGTCTAGAGTAGATGGCCTTGCAGAAATACCAAGTTATAAAGGATTACAGGATTTGTTAGAATTAAGTATTATTTTGCAATGACTTAAAGTTTGTTTATGAGAAACCTTCAAATTTTGAACTATAATAAATGACCAAAGTTGCCGATGAGCTTGCATCTCACAATTTATTTTTCCATGCCACAGTAACTTCAGGATATTTCACCTAAGTCGTTATGTCTCATTTTTGCAAGGCGTATAAGCTTCTCATGTTTGCAAAGCTAAACATGGCGTATCCTAAATGTAATAAGATTTTGTATAAGTAAAGTATCCTTTCACTACATAGTAAGAATCGGCTACATATGTAAGAATAGCTTATCGTTCATATCTATATAATTCTCCTTTCTATTACCTACATACCCTGCTAATATAAATTGGATGCTAACTTATACGATACATCTGTAACGTTCATTGATTTACAGATACTTAGGTTTACACGACTTTGGTAGTGTTTACAGAAGCCTCGGAATGTGGCTGTCTCCCTGCATACAATTCTCAGAATACGCACAAATTTGCTACATTTGAAACAATGCAACCTACAATAAGTAACGAAATTGACTAATAAATCATGTAAAGGCTG
>BGPR01000224.1:15976-44438 GCA_013235015.1 Araneus ventricosus
TTAAAATTAAATAATTTAAAATTAATTTATGAAAATTTAAAATTTACTTATGCAGTATGTATTTCAACATTCATTGAAAACAGATATCTAAGTTCGAAACTTTTAGTAGAAAGTCTGCTTAGAGAGGTTTTACAATTTGACTATCAGCCTCCCATGATACTACGGAGAGTATCCGCCATTTTTCAAGAAAAAATGCGTTCTTTAAGCATAATTAAGGAAATAGACTGATAAATTGAGTAGGTCCGCAACACCCCGTTATACGTTCGGAATTCTTATTCACAAAGAAATTCCATTGAAGCCATTGATATAAATATTTATCGTGACATATTAGCTCGCTAAGTTAGTCGTAGTCTGTTAATGTGATATCTCTTAAGACTGCTTGATGGATTAGCATCTTAACGCACATTTCTTCTGGCCCGGATGTGGCAGTCGGAATAAACTCTCCAATGCCTTTTTGCAACTTTCTTTCAAAATAAGTTTTTGTGTATTCGAGAGCAAGTTATATATCTTCGTTTTCTCTCAGACTCATACAAGCAAACAGAGATAAATTTTTCAACACATCGAGGATGATTCATTGGCAAAGATCTTTGACCAAAACGTTTCTAGGAAGGAAGCAAAATAAATAATAGAGCAATATTTGCTTCAAGATGGTTTTATTGTCATTGTCAATAATAGACAGTTTGTTTATCATTGAAGTTACGTGGCAATTAACAATCGCTATGACTGCTTTCTTCTTCATAATTCTAGAAGGCATTCAATAAATTGTAATTCTGCTACACTATTAGTGTTTTGTGGAAAAACTAACAGTGCTTATTCGAGGGTTTAGAAGTGACACGTAATTTTTCATTTGGAAGAACTATTTCCTAGAAGTTAATTCTTTAAAATATATTAAACTTTATATTTTTACGTGTGTTCAAGTGAGTTTAAAAGAATAATTTTCAATTCACAACATAAAAATTCGATATCAGTTAAAGCTGATTTTCAGATATTTAACATAGGTAATTCATCTCTTTCAGTGCACAAATTTTTATATTTTGTTAAAATATTTTCAAATATTTTAGATTTCGAGAAGAATAATTAAAATTTTTTTATTCCTGTCTCAAAAAATTTAATTAATTAATAAACTACTTAATATTACTATTGAGGGAAATATAAAAAAAATCTTATTTCGATTTTAAAATATTTCTTTTGAAGAAAAATAATGGGACAAAAAATAGATATTTGATGGAACCAAAAAAATAACTATTTTTTAGACCTTTGGCAATAATATGCATTTAAATATTAAAGATTTTTTTATTATAATTAGTGCACATTAAAAAAATCCCATTGTTATGCTATTCAATATTTTTTGCTTCAAATTCTCTAATTTAAGTAATTTCTAGAAGATAAACATGAATATATGCATGCGCATCCTGCATGAAGAAAATAAGTGTGAAGAATTATTTGTATTCTTAAATTAAGAACAAATTTTAAAGATACAAGGAAGCTGTTAAAGCTAGAAATGTTAATATTTATTCGATAAGACTTTCTCCTTCACCGGTACCTCTTAATATCCAGTCACATGAAAGTAATGTTTTCTGCTACCGACAACAGAATCAATACGTAACAGATCACATACAGGTTGAATCATTGATGATATCAAATACATGATCCTCCCATAACTTAGCCCAAACTCTACAATGGAACTCAGCCATTTAGGTCTCCAAACAATTTACTATATTCTAATATGGATTTTACGATAAGAAATATCAAAACTACCAGTTTTTTCCACATATTCTATGATATCCCTCACTTAACATAAACATTGTTTTAAAGGTAAACTGTAAACGCGCTTACAAAAGTTGCTATCAACGTATGTGTCATTCCTATGACACTGGAGGGCATGTTCTCAAAGTCCCAGAAAAGCCAATGCATAAGCATAAGTAACTATATACACTGATAAATCATGTCTTTTCTACATTCTTACTAACGAAAAAGTCCCATTGAAATGAATACTAGAAATATTTATCCTGACATATAAATTCTAGTTATTAGTGCTAGTCTTGATCCGATCTCCCTAAAGACTGAGTGATGGATCGGTATCTTAACTCACATTTCTTCCCAGCTGAATGCGACAGTAGGAATAAATCCTCTAGTGACTGTTTGGAACTTCCTGGTGAAAGAATTTTTCGCATATTCGAGGACAAGTTGCATATCTTCGTTTTCTTTCCAACACATAAAGGCAAACTAAAACAAATCATTCAAAGTAGCCGAGAAGATTCATTGGAGAAGTCTTCAATCGAAACTTTTCTGTGAAGAAAGGAATAAAGTTGGGTGAGCAAATTTTCCGTCAACATAATCTTATTGTCATCTTGAATGATTAAAGCTTTGTTATCATTAGTATTTTGTAAACATTAATAATCTCTGTGACTGTCTTCTCATTTATAATGTTGGAAGTTATTCAATAAATTACCATGCGACATTGTGGTAAGAACAATAAGTGTGCTGACTATTGTATTTATAATTGACATAAATTTTCATTTGAGGTTTTTAAATGTTTGTTCTTGGAAAATATTATTTTAAATGCCAAAATAGAGGGTATCCCGGGCAAAGGTATCCAAAGTTATTGGATTATTGTGGAAGAATAGCACATGAATTGAGCACCGCCACAGACTCTGCAGATGCACAATTGAAAATCGATTTCTTTCCACTTAGCAGCATTAAATTTACCTCTTACCCTATTTCAGACCACCCAAAATGCCAACATTTTGTGGTACACAACTTTTTAATTATGTCCTGAAGCAAAAGAGTCAAGTGTCAAAGAGTTGTCAAAGATGCCCCTCATCGTGTCAGCGCCCTCTTCAGATTCAGCTTCTACTAAAATCTAAAATTCTGCTTATTTGCAAGAGATTTTCAACATTTTGTGTTTGCTTCTACACGGCATTTAATTCTGGTCACATTGAAATTGCAATTAAACTCCAAAAACTTCAGGAGCTTCCTTTTTTAATGCGACTGAAATTTATAATTAATCATGTATGGTTTTCCCAGTATATAACATTGTTTCATTATACCTTTAGCCCGGACACCCTGTAATTCTCTTATTACTTTGAAACAGTACAATAATTCGTCAAATGAATTTTTATATCTTAGGATTTTCCGAAGAATCATTTATTCAACAAATATTTATTCTATGTTCAAATCACAGAATAGATTATATAACAGAAAATAATTTACATTTTGAAGCAAAAGAAAATATTTGCTGAAAGAGAGAATAGAATTGGAATTTTTTTTCACTCTTCAGAAATCAAAAAGGTTTCTTAAATTCAAAATTTTGATGAAATTGTAATACATAAACAAGATATAAGTTGCTTCATTTTACATTTCTCATACTGAATATTATTTATTAACATTTAAAACCAATCTCTTCAAATATTGTTTACGAGCCAGCATATCAATAACATTCTTTTTGTCTTTGAGTAGTCTACTACTTCCAGAAATTTGGATGCATGGTAATGAAGCACCTGTATGTTTTAGCAAAATGCAACTCGTGATTCAACAACTGCGCAGCCAAATCTCTTCAACAACAGCCGGTTGTTTAAATCTCAGTATGATGTCTTGTTTCTTAATATGAATTCTGCGAAATGCAAGTCAAAACTATTCCTTCATATAAGACATGCTCTGATATATACTATATCGTTCAAATGTAAACATGTTCACTCAACCTACTATCTGAATGTATTGAATCCCATGATAATTCTTGATATGTTTGATAGTTTCGAATAATGCAATACAAATACAAATTCACAATATAGAATGATAAATCGTTTCAACGCCTCAGCTTCTCCAAACTGCATCAAGCGGATTAATTTACAAAGAAATTTCATTGAAATGAATGATGTAAATATTTATCATGATGTATGTTCTCGAGTCGAGTTGTTAGAGCAAGTCTATTGGTCTGATCTCCCTAAAGACTGCGTGATGGATCGGTATCTCAGCATACATTCCTCATCGGCCGAATGTGACAGACGGAATAAACCCTCCAGTGTCTTTTTGGAACCTCCAAGGAAAAGAACTTTTCGACTATTTGGCCGCAGATTGCATGACTGAAGTTTTCTTTTTAACACATAAATGCTACGTAAAACAAATCATTTAACAAAGATTGGAAGATTCATTGGAAGATATCTTTTATCAAACGTGTCTGTGAAAAAATGAAAAAGATTAATCAAGCATTTTTTATCTAAATATGATTTTAATTTCATGGTGCATGATAGATGGTTTCGCTATCATTAGTTTTAAGAGGTTATTAATTATATTTGTGACTGCTTTAGTATTTATAATTCTGGAAGCTATTCTATAAATCCTGATACTGCATTGAGATGAGAACAAAAGTCGTGCTTGTTTTAGTATATGTGACAGAAAAGCAATCATTTAACGGATTAGTTTAACTATTGGCTTTTCAAAAAGGAATTTTTAAATGCCATATTGTTCAACACAACAGTTTTATTGTTAATTTTTAAATTTGCCACTAGAGATTATGTCATCAGTAAATTAATTTTATGTAATTTATGAATAAGCATCTAATTGGTTTTAAAGAAATCTCAGTTTACAAGAACCAAATAACAAATGCTCTTAAAAGAATAAAGTACAAAGATATTATACTCAATCAAACTATAGTAACAACGGCAATAAACCGGACATAGTGTTTGTAAAAATCATTATGCTCATTTATAACAAAAAGCATTTAGTTACAGCTATGCGATCTTCGCGTCCAATTAAATCCCAAGAATACCATTTATAAAAGCAATTCCCTTTTTTTCATTCATGATTAGAAACACAGCATCCTTCAGTTTATAGAAACAAATTCAACCTTTTATAATAAAACCAGACACATGTTGCCCAAAAATCATGAGATTCCTTTATAACAAGAAGCAATTAGTAGCAGCAATTTGCTCTTCGCGTCCAATTGAATCCTAAAATCTCTATTAATAAAAGCAATTTCCATCATTCATTCATGATTAGCCACGCAGCATCCTTAAGTTTCCGTTTTCAGACAAAATCCAAACCGGAGCTGTCCAAAACCTAATCCCTAGTCCCATATTCCTCCATCAAGGGAAAGGCAGAATATTAGCCTTAACAAAGGCTAAACTGCCAGGAATTGCCGAGGCAGCTTAGTCCCCTTCTAATCTCTCGCCCAATCGACAAATCCCGAAAATAGGCCGATAAAAATACGAAGTGCCGCCGTTTGTCTTTCTCGTTATCCCGCCCACCCCTTTTAGAACAAAAACAAAAGACTCTTCGCACGCTTTGTAACTTCTTCATGTCCTCCCCCTTCGCCCGCACTCACTCCTCCGCCAATGGAATGGGAAAGTAAAAGCTGACTCCTGTTAAATTGTAACTTTTAACCACAAATTTATTTTAGGAGATCTCAATAATTGAAATAAATAGACTCGGTTAAGTTTTTATAATGAGCTTTATTTTTTTTTGCTTTCAAAATATGTTTGGAAATAGATTTTAAGCCTTTTAATTAGCCTGGAATATGTTCGGCGCTTACTCTTTATTGGCTTTCTATAAAACTGTATTTTTTATCCTTGCAATTAAATGGATTTCGTTGATTTTTAGCATTAAAAGGTTAAAATGTGTAACAAATTTAATTTAACCCTTTGCGCGCCCAATTATTTTGAAATTTTAGCTATCAGGTTAGAAAAATTAGCTTTTAAAGGAAATGAATCGATATTTTTTGTATTTAATTATATCTTTGAAATCTTAAGAACACTTTAACCATGGTTGTTTAAGAAAATATACATATAAATACGAGCTATCTGCTTTTGAACTAAACATGAGGAACGGAGGGTTTTAAACATTAAACATTACACTACTTAATCAATAATAATGAACTCTTATTAGACGCTCAAATTTTAAATAATTTTCAAGAAAATTGTTTAGTAATTGATTTATTTGCTTTAAATATTAATCATTTTCGTCTTAAATATCATAGTTAACGAGTGCGTACAACTTTTTTTATAAATTAAGGTTGGCAACTTGTTATATCCTTCGGAAATAAATATTTACACATTTCAAAACACCACAAATTACTGCAAATACTAATTTATTTCAAGAAAAGTATTTCATCTAATTTAAATCAAAAAGCAAATTTCTTATGTTATTATAGTGTTTTAAAACACTACCTTTATTGTTATTATTATTTGTCTCTAAATAATGATTTATATTTTCTAAACTCCTGCTCTCAGGATTTAAAAAAAAATCAAACACCCTAAACGAGTGGTTAAGTGTTCTATTAGAAGCACTGAGTAATAAAATTTCGTTGCTAGAAGTTTCTGGAAAAAATTAAAAGAGATTCGAACCTCTAGTCCAAACATCACAAAATGAAGTTAATGTTTTAGATTTGGAGCGTCTGTCTATATACTATTTTTAAAAATTTACTCTTAAATTTAACAACGATAACGTGCACAAAAAATCTGTTAAACACACATAAGTATAAAACCAGTGAAAAAAACAACAAAAACTAGTTTTGTAATATATATATATTAAAATTAGTAAAGAAAATTGTACAGAAACAAAATTGGCATTATGAAAAGCAATAAAATTTCGATTAGTTTTTAATTAATTAAAATTTTGAAAAAGCCTTCCTTCGTTAGCGCCTACAACACAAGAAATAACAATATGCCAAACTGGGTAGCAAATAGTGTAACAATCTGCCTTGTAGAGCTTTTTAGGGATTTTTTGTACCACGTTTGTCACATGACGTCATTTACAGATAGTATCCAGCCTATAATCATTATCATGTTAAATTTTTCCTGCAAAAACTCTGCTATGTATAAACTTCTACTTGTTTTTTTAAAATTAATATACACTATAAATGCAGTTTTCTTCCCAGACGTGGGTCTATTTCTTTGTATTCAACTGTCTAGATTATAAAAATGAGATGATGTCAAAAAAATATTGCAGTTTTGAACTTTTTCATTGTTCATGTTCAGAAATATTCTAAGTATAAATGTATGAAGATGTTCAGAAAGTATACAGAATCAAAGAAAACTTTTATATCAAAAGAAATCCTAGTCGAATGTCCTGGAAATTACCATATTTATAGCCTTCAAAATTATTTTGTCTATTGAGATGATCTTTGAAAACTTTCTTTAACGATTTCTGTCATATACATTCACAGACTAATCGTCATGCATTGTTAGGACCTTTTATGTGGCTTTGATGAAGATATTTTAGGATTTCATGTGGGAGAAAATGTTTTGAAATGAAAAAAAATGGACGCTAAAAACATACAGACTTCGAATTTTACTGCTCTTAAAAGAAATATTTATTGTCTTAAAATAGACACACCCATTAAAAACTTTTGAAAAAAGGATATCTTCGAGAGAAATCTTAGGTTTTTCTAATCTCTTATAATTATAAAACTGAAAATTTATCTAAATTTATTAAAACATACAGAATGTATTTCATTTAATAATACAACAGTAACTTTTATTTAAAATAAATGGTTTAAAACAAGAAAGTTATTACACAAGTTTTTAAAGCTTTATTTAATAAAATTTTTGTTCAAATGGCATTTAAATAAGCATTATTTGTGGAATACCAATAGAATTTTTCAGATTAATCCTTTCCTTTTCTGTTAATTTTTTTCATTTTCATTCAGGATAGCAAATGTATTGGGATATTCAGATTCGTAATAAGATTAACCCTCTAACTGTGTAATTTTTTAAATCACTATTTAGATGTAACGTTCGCAAACGTCTTTGAATACCATTGAGCCAAGCGAGTTGTTATTTATATGCAAAGTTTATTAGTATAATATGATCCAACGCTATAAAACTACTAAGTAAGCACATTAGCCTGTGAATATTAGAGGATCTATCAGAAGATAGGCTTGATTCCAACCCGCGGAAATCGCGGGATACGCAGTCATAGGGTCAATGCAATGAAGTCCAATATATATATATTAGACTTACATTGCCTCGCAGTAAGTATGATACAGTTTTAATACGATTGCGGACTTTCAGAAGATGCTGTTAGAGTAATACGCACTTTTTTGTTCAGTATGTAAATGTTCTGTCTCGTTCACACGTTCTTACTGAACGTCTACATATTACTAAACAACATTAAATATTTTTCCAGATATCTCAGTCCATTTAATTTGCGAATTTTCCAATATTCACGTTTTTAGTTTTCTAAGGAATCTAGACCATTATATTTATATTTATTATTTTATTCATTGCAATTACATTATTCACCCATACTAAAAAGTATCTTTGTATTGATATCAACACTGCTTATTTTTTATTTTTCAAGGTAAACTTTCTCTGTCTACCTGCCTCGTTTTTGTGCACTTATTGAATTCTTAAAAGTACTTTTTATTTATTTTTATCATTTACCAGTGATTAAAAGTGTTTTATTTAGTTATTTCATTTCACTATACCAACTAGGGTCGTTATGGCTAAAAGTGGCTTTTGTGTCAGAAAATCAAACAAAACCTTCTTTTGTCGAGTTAGTAATTAACGAAATACAGAATCACTTTTGCTTGAAACAAGAACCTTAAACCTATTTCTTTATTAGATCTAAAAGAAAGACCCACTCTCTTCACCAGGAAACATATCCATTCCGTGACTTTTCTTTGGACGTGACCTCTGACTTGCGCAGCTTTTCCTCTCCCAACTGTCCCCTGCCTCCTTGTGAAAAGATGTACGGTTATTGCCTAGGTAGTGGCCAATAGAGAAGCTTTCGCGAATTACATCGTCTGCAGGAAGAAGAGGGGGTGCAGCGAAGGGTCGTCGCAAATCCTCTTAATTGCCACGGGGAAGCGGACGACGGAACGTGAAATTATAAGGCAATTAATCGGGAATTATGTTACGTCTGGGATCTAAAATATATTTTTGATTGTTCCGTGTCCCCAATCTTGTTCCGGTCACGTGAGAGTTCTGAGCGATGCCGGGGGTGGAAGGAGGGAGGATAAATTCCTAAGCCGTGACCAAACGACATTTGAAAAGCCCACGGAATTCCGAAGACCTTAAGTTTGTTTCTGGAAGACTTTGCATATATTATTAAAGACTTCGAACTCAGTTCCTCAATTTATGCCCGCAGTTGATGCACCATTCTTCGTTAAAACTTCACCCGAGATATGTATGTTCGAAGTTGCTTTATTTTATCTTCCGGATATTATCTCCTCGATGCGTGGACTGCATTAACTCGCTCGGACTAGGATTATTTATAAAAGTATTTAAGTTGTGTAATTTTCAGTGAATATGTATCATGCCGCTGAAATCGGCTTATTTGCTCATTATGAAAGATATTTCGTCGAAAGTTGGATATAGATTTAAATGCCATTGCTGTCATGCAATTATAAGCGCTTCGTTATTGAATATCGAATGCTACTTATCATGTTTACTTTAAAATACTGTATCTCCTTTTTTCAAGCATTTGAAATCCAAGTTCTGCATATTTTAATCATTCCTCAAAGTTTAATGAATTTTGTAACCTTTACAAATAACTGTTTGGTCTACCAGAATTAATATCAAAATACCTCATGTATTACTTTACTGTACATACTAATTTTAACCTTTTCCTGGTACAGATACCGTATCAGTCGAATGTTGAGGTTGTACATATCAGGAACATGGAAAGGAGAAAGACCCGTCCATGCCATTATTCTTGACCACTGCACTTTTCGTTAAATATTAAAATCCCTTGCATCTCGATAAATATGCATATTTGTTCTGTAAGTACTTGATCTACTTATCACAAAAAAGAAAGGTATCGATCTTGTTTGAATTATTTCACAAAATGGCTTGATCTGAATAAAGCATATAAAAAAATCTTAAAGTTGAGATTCTGTTCATGTCAAAAGACGCCTGGATATTTTATTATCACTTTATACCAGGATATGAATTACATGCCATTACATGAATAATACGAAGATTCACTTACTAGGATTCAAACAAAAGAACATTTCGAAATCTGCCTATATTAAATTTTTCACGTATTGTTGAGTATATTGATATAAATTTTAACTTGTTTCCATAAGTGTATCCGTTTATATTTTTTTATAATTTGTAGGAAACAATGTATTATTATGTGAAAATATTTTTAAAAAGCTCCTAACTCCTGATTCAATCAAAATATGATTTGTGTAATTCGAATTTTAGATCAACTCTTTAAAATCTAAAATTGCCGTTATTCCACAATAAGAAGGAATTAAATATGCATATCTTGTCTGAAAAGAGAAAAAAATAATTCTCTAAATTAAATAAAGATGCAAGGTGGTAGAGACAGTAGGACATTCATTACATTTATAATCAATAAAATCGAACTAGTCAATTATTTCAATATGTAGAATCATGCCAACTGAGCTCATTTTCTTTTTTCTCTCTCTCTTTAGGTATATATTTTTCAAATAATCCTTTTTTAGCAAAAACGTTGTGTTAATCAATGATTCTTTACCTACACCAATATCTGAACGCATACTTCTTGATATAAACAGGATGATCTCCCTTTCCCGTATACATTACGGAAATTTTGAATACAGCTCTTCCTTCATTCGAAAACATCATTTAAATAATTTCGAACATTTTGCTGGTATATCCATCCTTCAAAATGTCACTTCCCTCGCTACAAACCTGAAAACAAAACTAACCTTGTTGATGACTTGCTATCAAACCTTTCTGTAGACTTAAAAATAACTTTATGGAGATTACCATATTAGTTCAAAGCGAACTATAGCAAACTTACCAAGCGCCATTATGAAATACTTCATTTTTTATCCTTCTAGAAGAATGTTGCTTCGTTATTCAAGCAAACGATTTTTGATACAAACGATGAAAGGCAGATGGTCATGAGGGAATAATTATCCAAACGAATGTAAAATTTCAATACTATATTTTATCTACACTTCCACACTGTTGTTTCGTTCCAAGTCAGATGCCCTCTACTTTGCATTTAGATTAGTTTTTCTCTTCCAACAGTGGCAACATGCCGCCGATTCTCCATCTTGGATCTTTTCCAATATAAATATTACCATTGAAAAGAAGGAAAGAGCCGGAATGAAACAATACCGGATAGAAATTCACCGTGGCTGGGAGTTTTCGAATTTCGAACGCGAGGAGTTAATTAACGCAATATTTCTTCGCGAATGAAATGTCTTGGCTGTCAGAGAAGGAAAAATTTACTTTTGACAAGTTTCATTTTGTTCATCTGGATATTTATTATCTTGGAGCCTCTTTGAAAGTGTCCTTTGCATGCTGATGGTGGTTCTGCCTTTGCTTTAAGACAGACCTCTGACAATTTTCTTCTTTTATGAAAATGGCTGCAAAAGCTATTAGCGTAACACAAAGTGTAATTTTTTCATTTTCTGCTACTCGAACTTTGTAAGCGGCTTTATTCCTTTCAGTGGAAAGGTGTGAAAGTACTCAATGGAATTAGATCTTTTGTCAGATATAAAAATGTTTATTCCTTGAAGGAAAGGAGTTGCATGTTATGCAGTAACTGGATATCTTTTCGGGACGTTAAATATTTGGCTGTTCAGTCGACAGACTTAAAAAGAAATATTTGCTGTGGACTTTGGAAGCTTTTGTCAAGCATTTTTATTGTTGTTTAGAGTACTTTTATTTTGTTAATGGAAAGGTAAATAGAGATGAATATTTTACGTGCTTTCTTGAGCTCTTTATTCTGAAATTTTCAACAAAATCTTGAACTCTTTAAATGTTTTGTGTAAATTAAAAATTATAAATCCAAAAAAAACTTTCAAAATATATGGCTAAATCTAAAATACAATAGATCATACTATTTCTAGTGAAAATAGATATTCAATGTATCTATTGTATACAGTATCTATACTTATTGTGTACTATATAGAGTATAATATTTTTCAGAAAATATATATTCGCATTATTCTGTTTATTTGAAGCATGTATCATATGCAAGTTTATGCTGCCTGTTATATAAGAGAATGCTAAGTAAATATAATAAGTAGGTCTTTTATCCCATGTAAGCATTGATAATGTAGCGGTAACTTGCAATAAAATATTTTACGAAGTCATTTATGTCTCAAAACCATTTTACGTAATAGATATTCTGCAAGAAAGATATCTTCCGTTATATGATTATGAACATTTTTTCGAAAAGTAATTTAATATTCTGCTGGAAGCGCATATTTATTGAACCATGTGCATGAACTCAATGCAATTTTGTACTGCCGATGGATATGGTATTTTTGGAGTATGATACTAAGTGTTTAAAGTTTGTTGTATCAATCATATTTGTTCTTCATTCAAAAATATTTATAATGCAATACAATAAATAATACAAAAAACATATTTGTTTTTCACGTGTAAAGTATTTATGCTAATTTTAAATTTTTATACTAATTTTTCCAACCTCAGCATAATCTTTGATTTTTAGTGAGTTTCTTTTTCTCTAAGATAAATAATGCCATTTCGTAACAGCGACGAAAAAATTCAGGTACATAATATAATACATATTCCAGGTGTTGTTTAATATACCAAGTTTGTGTTTCAGGTAAGATGTTTCTTGTGTTCTTTTCTTTTACAAGGTAATCAATGGTTCGATCGATTGTACTGATATACTGAGCGCTATAAATTTCGCTGTGCCTGCCAGATCTTTGAGGAACCAGGGTTCTTTTCCTAATGTGTATTCTAGATTTAATTATATTGACAGGTTCTCGCTGTATAAATTTTATAAGACTTTTAACAAGATCTCTGGTGAACTGGACATTTATCATATGTCTCCTACTGTTTTTAAATCGAATTGTTTTCAACTTTTAAATACATGACCTGATTTTTCTTTTCTTGCATTTGACTATATATATTAAGATTTTTATACGTTGATCTAGTGTTTGTGTGTGTTTGACTTTTTGACCCTTGCTTTTTTAATGGCTTTTTCATTTGATGTTCTAAATTATTTTAAAAAATTGTATGATTTTTTTTTTATAATTTTAACGTGATGGTGTGCAACATGGACTTTTGGAGCCTCAGTGTATTTTTGGTGCTTTTGTAATTTCGTGTTTTGATTTTAAAACATTTATGTGTTCACATTTTTATAATTGATGAGGTTTTGAGCTTTGAACTATTGTATTCTCTGCAGTTGCTTTTTTTCTTTTTGTGTTTTAATTCACTTTGTGGCTTGTGTTTTTTGTATGTTTTTGATCATGCACTCTGTAAATGGAGTCATCTCTGTAGTGTGCTTTCTTTGATTAAATAAATAAATTATTGTTTTCAAATTCTACCCATAGTGTGAAATAAAGAATTAATACGGGGTGAATTTTTCCTTCGTTATGTGTACACTCTAAAACAAGGCATAGTACTTTTCATATACGAAGTAAAAGTACTGTAATCACCAAAAAAATTGATTTCGAGATTTTGATGAATCTCCAAGTTTTAAATCCCCTTGATCCATAAAACATCAAGGAACTTTTTGCATGATAACTCTCCAACGCAACAAACTAAGTTAAGAGCAAGATTAAATTCGTTATGCTGCATTCACACAAAAAATTGTAGTTTATTATCAAATTTTTCACCAAATTCGTCCACAAGAAGTTTGTCTTTCCACCCGCTCGCGCGCATGTGAACATGAAAATTCAAAAAACGACGATTTGCATGGACGAAATTTGGCATATAAATTTATCATCAAACTTGATGATAAGATTTATTTGAAATTTCTTACCAGAACCGTCGACTAGTTATATGTCTCTCTTTTCGAATGTATATAAACGCCATATTCCAAAAACACAACAAACTAGCTAAATGAAATATAATGTGAAGTCTTGATGATTTTCATCAAATTTTGGACCCAAGCAATCAGATGGAAGAGGTCCAAAAGTCGTAGTCGATTTTCTTCACTATCTACAAAGTTTAACATGAAACGTCCCATACTGTAAGGTCGAGTCGCCGATTTTGGACCGGCTTCGCTTTCCAGCGACACAAAACTCATAGTATAAAACCTAAACGCAGCAGAGCCTTAAAATTTGCACCGTTTAAAGGAAATGGACTCTTGTTATCTTCCATGAAATTTCATAACATTTCGTTGGATATTTTTTTATTTGTGACAATTTTCTAAATTCTTCTCCATTGTTCTCTATAGAAGAATCCGTCGCAATCCACGCAAAAGCTGACAATATCTGAAAAAATATTTTAAAAACTCTATAAAATTTTACCAAATGAAGGAAACATTTTAAAAATAAGGATTATTGAATTTTAGTAAAGTCTGATAATTATTTTTTTTATTTCACATTGTTCAAATTTATGGCTATTATTATATACTTTGGGGGGGAAATACCAATGACTCTCACGATGGTTCAAAAATGAAAGAATTTCATGAGTATAATATAAATGTTATATGAATAACATCAAATCTTAAAATGAATTATACAAAAACAAAATGAGAACCACTTCTCATTATTCATTTAATATTTTCTTTTTTTCGCGTTAACTTCGCACCCATCTTTGTTTTAGACTTATGGGGACATACGACTTTTAAACCTCGGTACAATGATGAAAAACTGTCAAATTAGATGCATTATATCTCTGAAACAATGCAATTCACAAACTCAGTTTATCTTCTAGAAAAATATCAGTCATTTCTCTTATAGTAAACACATTTTCAAACCTTCATATTGGTTTGTATTTATTTGAGAGAGTAATAAATATGGGTATAATTTTTGGAGAAAACACCTTGCGCGAATGATTACGGATAAAATATTTATCTAAACACAATATTATGGGTATCCAAGTAATCCAAACAGTCTGTTTAAGAAACTGAACCTCAATTTATTAACATTTAAATTTAATTTCTATTTTATATACCAATTTAAAATAAAAATGTTAAATATGGTTAAAATTTCAACTTTTCTAACACCCCCAAAACCTTCTTTGGAGAAATAGGTACAAAAATGTGGTTCAATTTGGAGAACATAGCAAAATACATATTCGGTAAAAATTTTATTTAAAAATATTCAATAGTTCTTGAGATATCGTGAGTGCAATAACAAAAGAAATCACATTTTGAGATATAGTGTTTTAAAGTTATTGCCGTATTCTATGTTTACGTTGAAGAGCTGATACATTTTACTTATAACTTCCATAATTAAAAGAAATTTTAACGCGGATTGTTTCATATTGTTCAAAAAGACAGGGAAATAATATATATTTTTTTCATAAAATTGAAGATTTTCGAGGTTTAACAGTCGTATGTGCCCTTATCCAAAAGGAATGGATTTTTCGTTTAAGTTCGTTATCCATCTCCTGTGAACATTATATTGTACCGTATTTCATTGTAATATGCTGTATGAGATATTCCACCGAATACGTCCTTTAAGCAAAACTAACTGAGAGACTGAAAAGAAAACAACATTCTAAAGGGGTCTATTCTGGTATCCTCGGTTGGGTTGGGAGTTGGGTTGGGTTCCGTTGTTAACGTGCGGAACCAAACCCAACCGGGGATACCAGAATAGACCCCTAAATTAGGCCGCGCAGAAACCCAGATAAAATCTATTTTGACTTTGTCTCAAAGGTCAATAATTTATTATCCAACAGAAATTTCAACGTACAAACGTGTACGAAAAGATGCAGTCCAAAATATTACATATAAAAAATTGTCATTCTTTTAAGAATATTATTGCTCCAACTTTCACGGAAAATAATGCATCGAATAAAGCTGAAACTATATGAAATATTATATACATACATTTTCAATTTACTGTCAATATGGACAGAAAAAACTTGTATCAAATAAAAATAAATCCATTAAAATTCATTTTCTTTAACGAGTGCTCGCGTACAATTACTCCGTATAGAAAAAGAGAAATTGGGAACTTTTCACTTTGATGACATAATAGGGGGATAAACCGAATCATTGGCTCCGAATTTGTGATGATTTTGTTATGATTTTTTTTATTATTATAGAATATAAAAATTTATTTGAAGTATGATTGAAGGTGACATTATGGTGTCATATTTTTGGGTTTTGGCGCGCTAGATGAGCAATCTGAACCAATGTGTGGCGCCTAGATTGGACCGGTATCATAACTTCAAATTCTTTTAAATATTTGGGTCATATAATATTCAAATTACGTTGCAATGATGTAAATAGAGTGTATGAAATAACTTTTAAGAGAAAGAGCTACGTGGTTACAGTTAGAAAACAATTGTTTAGATTTAGGTATCATCAATAGATTATTTTAACAAAAGATAAGAAGCCCTTACGCCGTTCAGAATTATGTAAGAAAAAATATTATATCATCCGATAAGAAATTTTTTAGTTACAATTTACCACAATCATTTTATGAAAATAGTTTAAAATTAAGGTTAAGATAATTTTTTCTGTTGTTTTCCAAAGGTTGCCTAGATGGGACTACAAAGGTTACCTAAATTGGTCCATTTAAATCAATAGAGTTATTATCGAAAAATAGTTTATCGCTCAAATAATAGTTTAATTAATAAGTAAATAAGAAGTTAAATCTCAAAAAATAGTTTATCGCCTCTAGTAACCCTTATAAATTGGAACAAATCAGAGAAAAAAGGACACTAAATCCATCAAATGCTGGATCAAAAACTTAGGGGTCATATCATTGATATCATTTATAGGATATAAAGTAAGAAGAGGAAATCATACCATGCATAAAATGTCATATTTGGGTTCATGCATTGAGTGTTGGTGAGAATTTGAGAATCAAAAAATAATTTTTCTTTGATTGTGATTAAAGAAATTGGTGTTTCATTCTGGGCACCCAGTGGTCCAAACCAGGCAACCGATTTCCTTGATTGAATAGATGACACATTTTTTAAGCTGCTTTCTTCCTAATTTAAAGTGTATTTCATGAAAAGTTTCGCAGTGTACGATGAAATGAAGAAATATTTGAGACGGAAATGTTTCTAATCTGGCATAGATGTGAAGAAGAAAATTCTGAATCTGTTCTTAAATATCTCAGTAGATTCAGGACAGGGCCATTATCCACTTGGCATCCCGTAATGACAAATTTATCACTGATTTTTTTTAACAAAGTGTTTCATCTACAATATATTTCTATTGCTCCAGACTCGTCAACTCTTTAATTATTTTGAACGACCTTTATAGCAAACATGCTACCAACAATATGCAACAAAAGTGTCGAAGAGTTATATCAAACGGTATATGTCTAATACAGATTGTAGTAATAAAATAAACGGCCCGTAAATGTTCAAATATTAATTCAAATCACTGAGACCTTATTAGAAATCTGTTGAAGTCATCTTGAATCTGTTTCTATTCCGACAGCAACTCTTCTTTCTGGAAAAGAAACTAAATCAAGAAAAGATCAATAAATAAATCATCTTCAACTCGACGTTGAAACTCCTTTCTCCAACCTGTCTGGTTCGTTCACAAAATAATTAATGCCTGCGAGATTTAATTTCTCATCGCTGGCCTCTTAAATAAAAATTCTTTTGACATTTCATTTGCACTACAAGCCATTTTCGCCGCCAAAGTTATTCCGAAACAATCGGTTCTAACTTCATTTCCTTCTTTATTTCCTTCTCGAAATATAATAAAGGAATTCAAAATCATATTGAATTTTTGTAATTAACTGCGCTCCTTGACGTTCGCCACCGAATATATTGAATTTCAAGGATGAATTTGAATTCGACTCCCTTTCATATTGTCGACTTGATTCTATTATATGAAATTTTAATCATGCTGTGTTAGAAATCGCTTTATCAAATTTTAAAGAAGCTTTAAATTTAAAAGAATTAGTAAGACGAAATTTGACATTTCGATTTATTACGATAAGGAAAGGTTTTATTAAGTTTAATAATTAAATATCGAAGCTGCTTATCTTTCTACCATACAATATATATGTAGATATAGATTTATTTATTTATTCATTATTTATTTATATTTATTTTTATGTACATTTTCAAAGAAATATACATTATTATAAAAGGTTATATTTAATTTATATTTAATATTTTTATAGTGTTTTATTATAGTATTAAAAGCTTAATTTAAAAATAATATTTTCACCTTAAATGAGAAACTGTCTTTAGGATAATGCTCAAGTCCTAACAATGATTATAATTATTGAATTGGTATGTTATAAGTTATATACTTTCTCGTTTCTAATCTTGAAAGATTTTGGGGATTTTTACCCTATTTTTTCGTTTTTCCAACAATTGGCTCTCGCAGAGGGTTGGCGCCACAAATCTAGATTAATGCGACATATCAGTTCCCAAGGCTGATAAGCATTTGATTGTTGGAATTCCATTTCTAGGTTGTCCTTTTTCATAGCGTAATAGTCGTGAATCAAACTATCTTTTGTATTTTACTTGTATGATTATTGTTAAAGTAATTTGATTTTAATTTCTAGTTTAATATTTGTATATATTTAAAATCTAACACATGTTTTGATTAATTGAAATATTTAACTAGATATAGATATATATATATAGATATAGATATAAAAAGTTTTTAGATACATATGACGTGAAAATCTAGAAAATGGGCTGACGGCTCAGACGCCATTCTCATCGAATGAATACGTTTCAAAATTACGAGCTTTAATATAAAAAAAAAATTGTAATTTCAAAATGGGATTTAAATTCAAGAAATCAATTCAAATTTACTATATAAAATGAAATCAAACTTTTTTTATTCACAATTTGTTAATCTATGAACAAGCTGTTCAAGTATTTACTAATAAGGTAAAGGGCACAAATAAGGATAAGTTAAGGTCAAATAAGGTTAAGGATAATCCAGGCACTCAGAAACAAGTCATTTTTACAATAGAACGTGAGGCCGCTAACGCAAAGAGGAGGTGGCGTTTTGCCAGTGAATTAAATAAAAACAACCGGATTTGTTATTTGTTTATAATGCCGAAAACAAACATCAAATGCAGAATATTTAAAGTCTTGATGTCACTCTCTGGATTTTTTAATTGAATAAAATACATTTCTTCCCATGCAGACGAAATAAGTTTGTCTACGAAGAATGAGATCTAAAAGCACATTAGCATTTTCGTTAGATTAACTTCCATTACTTTGAAGCTGCAAAGACCTATTTGGGAACGGAACTTTAAACTCTAGTCAGACGGGCAGGACGACACATGAACATGCATGCAATTCTCAAAATTTCGATGCCACACAAACCTAGGAGTAGTTAAGTACGCCACATATGACATTCAGAATCATTCCATATGTTAAATACATGATTCTGAAATCCTGGGAAAGACTTTAAGGATAGGTCAGGCACTCAGAAACAAGACATTTTTACACCAGAACGTAGCGCCGCTAGTTCAAAAAGATCTATTAACTACGGGTGGATCCTTAACAATGAATTAAGCAAAAGAAAACGGATACACCGGGTCAACTAGGCAACACAAATGAGAGTTGGAAATGGGAATAATAGGAAACAGAATTACAATAGTACAAAAACGCAGTTGCATAAATAACAACACACGAAGCATATATACGCTTCGAACGGCAAGTCCTTTGAATACTTACTTTAAGTAGGTTTGTAGTTGATACTGCGTTCTGCTTACCATCGTATCTATCCCGCTATGCACGACTTTTAATGTAATTATTCATGCAGCTATGATATTTATTGTGCTAGTGAGAATTTTTATTTCAAACATTATCTAGTGCAGCGGTTCCCAATCGTTTTGGTTGGGCGGACCACCTGTTGAGAAAAAAATACTTTGAGGCCCACTAAGTATATTATACAAGTAAAAAAATACAAACATGCATATTATATATTACAATGTAAACAAGAAAAAATTGAAACGAGAAATTTGGAAAATATAAAATAACGAAAAAAATATCATGGTAAACCGCTCATCAGGAGGAAAGTCTTCCCACTGATATTCCTAGTGCTTTTTTCTGCTAACATCTGACAAATAAATGTTAAAATAGGCCGTTATCCCCCAAAAAGACACTAACTGCAGAGCAAAAAAGACTTTTCTATAGGATTAAGTATATTGTTTTATAAAGCAAAAAATGAGTGACGACTCTTGAAGCTCCCATGTCTTCGACTCTTGATTAGTGTTCCACGTCCCACAAGTAGGCCACGGCCCATAGGTTGGGCTGATCTAGTGCATTCGTTTCCTTTACTTAATTCACTGTCAAAGAGCCAATCCATAACCGTCACCCTTTGCGTTTGATACTCCATATTCTACTCTAAAGAATTTTGTATTTTGTATTCTTACCCTATGCATAAGATGATTACCATAGTTTTACAAACCCCTTATATATCAGAAACCTGGATGACGCCCGCCCTGCCGTAGCATCCGGGTAACCCGAATGACAGCCGCTACAATGGCTCGAGTACTGAGGTCGGAGTCCAAGCAGCCATCACCGGCCATGGCCCGAACCCTCCCGAAGGAGGTGGGTGCTATAACTGGTGGGGGATAATCGCCCTATATGCAGAAGACAAAATCGTAGCCTTGAATTCGAAATCATGTTCTATCTCGAGCTGAATGTCGGGTTAGTGAGGTCAAGACCTTATTCCACAAATTCCACATTATATCGAATTAACCCTACCTTTGTGACTCAGATCCCTTCACGTAGACAAGGTGTGTAAGACCCGAAACAGGCGTGCCATCACCGGCTTGAAACTTTGGATTTGAACTTGATATAAATTGAAAACATCCATCCTTAACAGCTCTGGATCCAAAACTATCAACTAATCTAATAAACAGGTGACATTTGCAAAATATAACATCTCAAACGATCATATAATTTAATAAAACAAAACAAGTAAATGGCATTTATAATATCAGATGTTTTAATCATCATTAATGATCTTGTAAGAAAATACGCTCGTTTTTTTCATTCATTAACCAATTTCATAAGCACAAAACCTGTAAAAAAAATTTACATATAAAAACATCTTTTATTATCTTCTCAATAATCAAACAAGATGATGGTAACATACTCCATGTTATTTTATTTATTTCTCCGTACAATATTCCACATTTATTTCATCATAAAATTTCAAACAGAAAACTTGGCTTGGCGCTCATTTTAATGAAAGGATTTACAGCTCAAAAAATAAAATTTGGGAGATTCGAACTATAAAACAGATCTAAAGAATGAATCCTATACATTTCTATTATAAGCCAAAAGTTCGTTGTTTATGCAATGGGAGTTTGGCGTTATTTCAGCATTTCTTACAAATATGAGAAAAATATCGCCAATTTCTTTTAGTTGATGTCAGTTTATATTTCCCCATATCCTCTTTCGTAACAATAATCTTATTTTATGCTTCATATGCAGAGAAGAGATTATTTATTTCGAAAGAAGCCAAACTATTATTTCCAGTCGTCAACTTATATCCCTTGGTGTATATTATTTTTCTCTTCGTTCCGTATCGTCTCATTTTTCATCTGTTTTCTTAATTTTCTGTGGAGTAAATCTTATCAAACAAATAACATCATTGGTTCGAATAGTTTTAATAATTTTATGTCCGTAGAAATCAGAGATGATGTTTCCATTACTTTGGAAATATATTCTTGGTTTTATCTAGCAGTGGTATTTCAATAGATTTTTAAATATTTATTTCTCAATCCAGTTATACTATTGCAGTTTAATGAAAGTGATTTATTTATTTGTTTCTGAACTTTTCTGGAAAAAATATGTGCTGTAAAATGAGTATTAAATTAATCCATGACGTAAGAAATTAAAATTATTCCTTTCTATAAATATCTAAATTCTGATCGTGTAAACATCAATGCTAATTAAAGTTTTTATTTATCTCCCTTCCATTCAAATGTACTAGTTTAAATTTGAAGCCATTAAATTTGTATGGCTCTTTTTAGAACTGTAATATAGAACCTAGAAGGGTTTTAGGGTCAGTTAATTTCGATTATATGAAGGTCCCAGTTTGAAGCTATTCTAGATCATTGTTCGAATAGACCTCATAACTCTGAATTGTGGTTAGAGGAAAAGATTGACGCCAGACTTCCATGCCACAGTAAAGGGAAATTGTTTTCGTTGAGGAGGGTTTAGCTCTTAAAGGCCCAGTGTTGGCTTTAAGTCACATATCCAATTTTGTCTTCCAAAATCTTGAGAATTAGACTGAAGCTCTAATGTCTGCTGTTGCCAATAAGATACATACTGAAATTTTTATAAAATCAATTAACAGCATATCAATGGCAGCCTGGGTGCTGATAAAAAATAAAAACAAATAGACGTTTTTCACTCGAGGCTGCATCTTTTTAGCTTTGTTTGTACGCTTGAGAAAACCATATTTTATTCTAAAATGTTGAAAGAAATTCCATGTATGTATTATAATTTATTCAAATTCATCGGTATTTAACGTTATAGAATACAAATCCCAGTGTTGTCAGTTGTTGACAAACTGTTTTTAGCCATAAATCATACTTAAAATAAAATAGGATTTTTTAAAGTATTTTTCCCATGTTTTATTTAAGAAATGAAAGCCAAAAATCATTTTAAAATCAATTTTTAAAAAATCGGCCTTTTAAGGGTTAAGGTCACAACCACAAAGTAATTATTACGTTTTTCTTTACGAAAACTTGCTTTTTATCGTTGCGACGAAGACCCACGCAATGTTTTCAGATTAATAACTGAAATACAATGGACTTTGCTAAGGGTCACTCTATTTAGCAATTCAAGAAAGACAATAAAAATTGTATATTATTCGTTTAATCATAAATTCTCAATTTAGAACTGGCGAATTTGGTATGGTATGGTAAAGCATACGAAATTAGAATGCACGATGATTTTTTAGAATAAGTGGCGTTGCGCAATATTGAAGAGAGTATTTTCTAAAAAACTATTTTTGTCTTCTTCATGAATTTAGTTGGCAATTTAAAGCTTCGCTTTTTTCATATCTATAAATATTAAAAATCACAAATGCGGTTTTTCAAATCGCGAACTAAGGCAAATAATTTTGACAATAATAGTAGCTTGTGAGCACCATACAATGTTGCTGACATATCAAATAGTACGATTTCTTATTAATTTATATTTTATATATACATATATGATTTTATTTTAAAATCCATATATGTATATATAATGAATTTTAATATAAATATTCTAAGTACAGTGTACAAATCTAGCAGTATGAACAGATGAGAAAAAAAATATTTTTCAGAGCTTTTGATTTACAAAATTGGTACATTTTTATGGAATATTGAGGGCATATAAACGAATTCCACTGAACAACTACTATTTTCATTTTCAGAAGCAGATGTATATCCTTACTTGTAACAATTAAAATGTTAGAATTTTTAATTATTATAAGTAGTATATTGAAGTTCAGACATAGATATTTTAAATTATAAAGGACTATTTTATATACATTTTTGAGCATCCAATTTTAGAATATTTTTCAATTGTATGAGTTTAGAGCTTGATCGAAGTTGAGGCATTTATAGATCTGTTAAGTATAATACAATATTTTATTCATTTGTAAACTTCCAACTTTAGAATGTTTCTCTGTTAAGGTGAGACATAGATATGTTAAATCATACATAACACCACAGCATACCCCGAACTCGAAGCCAGGGCGGCTCCCTGATGGTTGGGTGGATATGTGTGGAACTTTATTGATATAAAGCAAGAGCAAAAAAAATTAAAATAAAAGGATACATAGAGAAAATACAAATATAAACACCAATATATACACACACATAAAAACGCAAATATATACACTAAACGAAAAAGGGAGTGGTGGAAGACATGAGCTTTGTATTGGGATGAACAATGCAGGCTATTGTGGAGTTATTCTGGCTGTTCCGATTTAAGTAGGTCTTCTTGGCTGGTGATAAAGTTGGGGAGGTCTATTATTTTGTTTGTTACCAGGAGGTGGTTGGTTATTGATTTCATCCAGGCTTCTATGTGTTGTTCTGCTGGACACCTGAGGTGGTAAGAAAGCGTGAGGCGGCACTTGGTGGCATAGTGAAAAGGCGTGCCAGGTTATACATAGGCACACCAGTTATCCCGGTGTTTTCCGAATCGGAAAAGATAGGAAGGGAAGGGCCCGTGCCCTGTGATAAACTGGAAGAGCTGTCTCGGTCAGTTATGATTTCGAAGCCCTACTTTCTTTATGATTTCGTATGTGGAGCGGCCAACAATGCGATCATCCCAACGACTCTGCCACTTGGCCAGGGCTCACTGCTTGAGATCTTGTTCTGCACTGCTTCTGGGAAGGGGAACCGTGAGCAATGCTGCCTCCGTAGACGTAATTGCCTCTTTGGCCTCTTTCTCTTTCCCCAGGTGCCCTACGTGGGCTTTAATCCAACCCAGCCTGTTGATACGAGTGTTGTACAGAGAGTCTTGAATGGATCTGGCTATTGGGCTATTGGATTTCTGGTTTAATAGGGCTTTCAGGCTGGATATGTTAAATCAGAATCGACTATTTTATATACATTTTTGAGCATCCAATTGCAGAATATTTTTCAATTGTATGAATTTAGAGCATGATTGAAGTTCAGGCATTTATATATCTGTTAAGTATAATATAATATTTTATTCCATTTTTAAACTTCCAACTTTAAAATGTTTCTCTGTTAAGATGACCAACCGTCCTTCTTTAGGGAGGACAGTCCTCCTTTTGTAAATTCTGTTTTCCCTCGAAAAGTGTACAATAAATAATGTTACAAACATTTTTATTGTACATTTATCATATTATAGTGTATTGTTGTTACAATGAATAAAATGTTTCTTTTATTTACGATGGTTTTTTTATCTTTAATCTATTTGTGTTCTCCTTCTTATTAGAAAAAAATTGATCACCTTATTCTCTGTTGTCTACAGTTTGACCAAAGTTCGGACACAAATAGATTTGTTAAGTAAGAATAGAATACTTTATTTCCATTTATGAACTTCAGAATATTTGTAAGTACTCTGTACGTTGTAGAGGCCTGAGTTAATCATCTACAATTAGCCAGCTAAATAGTTTAGGCGTTGTTTAAGCAAGCACCTAATTGTGACCTTTCCCGCATGATAGTCTTCACAAATGCGAGAATATTTATAGTCCAAACTCAAAGTCCTGATAATGCATTTATTTGTATGACGTAGCGGCCTGAGTCTATTATATACAATTAGTCAACTAAACAGTCTATGTATTGTTCAAGCAAACGCTTTATTGTAACATTTCCCGCATGATATTCTTCTCTAATGCGATTATATTTATAGTCCAAAACCAAAGGTTAGGCGCGCAATTAATTTAGTTAACAAAACCACCCTTCGCCATCCAGATGTTCTGACTAACCCTGCAGGGTACAGGTAGGTTTAGTGTCATTATAAATGCATTATTGCGTAGTTGTAATGTACTGCAGTGGAATAACATGAAAGCAACGAGATTTAATCAAATCTAATATTCATCCCGCCGAGGGAGGGCGCGAGGAATTTGAGGGGGAGGGCCCAACCCTCCACCCAATCGTTTGTCTGCTGATGACATCCCCTGGGAAGCACGGTCGGTGGGTCCCTTCAGAAAACTGTGGGCGTTGGTCGCACTTTGTCAAAACGACATTTTCGAATCTCCACATCATTTATATCGTGGCGTACGCATGCTCCGCTTCGGGTGAAGTACTTAAATAATGGAATACATCTCTCTGTAATATTTAGCGCTGATTCAAGAATCTTCATATTGTGGGTTTTTTGTAAATGTTTCTGCTGATAATCAAATATGAATGATATAAATGAAAAATAACGTATATCGAAGTAAGATTATGGGAAGTGCTAGAATCATTTTTTGTATACAGTTACAATTATATAATCAACGGGTTATTAAAATAGTCCAAAAGATGCCATTTCAAAACCTTCAGTTTTTATGATTGTTCTGGATAGAGTTTCACGGATAATATAATAAGTACTTTAACTAAATCATGTTCCTCAACATTTCTATGAATTTAACTGTTTTTAATGAAAATCGCATTATATTTTTAATGTGATGACATTTACTTAATTTACAAATTTCATAGATTTTTATATTCATAGATTATTATAATGAAGCATTTGATTTCTTTATGTAAAAGTTTGGATTACAAAATTATTTTTAAAGAATATATGCATTCTAACATTTTTTAATATTTCTTAAGATCTATGAGGAAGCTTAAAATGCATGAAGAATTTTCAGCACACTTCTGAACACTAATTTTAAATTTCATGCTTCTCTCCGTACTTTAACACCAGCGCCTTTCCATTCCTTCGAACTTCAGAGCACATTTATCAAGTGTTGAAAGTATTTACCATTTTCTATAGGGATTACTGAATAAATAAACCAATGGATTTGGACACCGCATGCAGGAATAAGTATTTTTAATCTGGATATTTTGACGATCACGTTTCTTCACTTGACAACTTTCTCGGCACCGGCAAGGATATGGATTGGTCTCTGTATTCTCCGGATCTTATGCAGTACGATTTATTCCTGTAGTTGCACTTTGAAAGATGTGGTGTAGCGACAATACACCATACTTTGCACCAATTCCTGCGTAATTGGTGCAAAGCATTAGTCTGGAATGTATATAACCACTCCATGTGTGACGATCGGTGGTAATTCCGTACTCCATTTCAGCCATGTAATTCCTGGGGATAGTGGATCTTTCAAAAGCATTGTCTTGCGATTTCCAAAAGTTTCCAATCAGATTGTTTCCTTTTGGAGTTGGAGTGTCGCATATTGATGACACTAGGGATATCAAATGGAAGCGTAGTAAAATAAAAAAAGTCCTGACATGTTAATCTCCTATAAGATTAATATAAATAACTGTCATAGATTGCTTACTATTCCATTTTAGAAACTATCAGTCATTTACTAAGCACTCTGCAGTTCACTGTTAATTATTTTAATCTGCACTGTTAAAATTCGACGTGTATCTATGTGAGGCTATCTTCTTACGAACCGCTGAACGCAGAACCGCACTAAAAGTACCAAAAGATGGGAAATAATCCAAGGAAACCATTTTGACCATTGAAATTCCGAAATTACAATTATTTGAAAAGATATTGATTAAAAACGCCAAAATGAATGATTGGCTTTCTCCTGTAGTGACATCTATCGTGCAGAAGACTCCGAAAGACAGCCAGTCGTGGCGGAAATCATTCTCTGTCATATTTAAAACAGCATCCTTCCCTCCGTACTGAAGTCACACAAAAAATAATTCTGGAATTGATTAGACTATTTATTTCGCCAGGACAAGTTATAATTTTTTTACAAAATAACGATTTTTTTGTATTTTTGCGATTTTTAAAAAATAAGTCGATTTTGACGCGTTTTCGCGTACGGAATGTTTGAACTGTCCTGTATCTCTTTCTAATCATTGCGTTCAATTCAGTTTACGTCTTGGAAAAGTGCACGCATTGCTGTCTTCGACCGATTGATTCCCAAAAGATATTCTTTTATGATTTTTCGAAAATTACTCGAAATTCGACTTCAACATTTAATAACTTCGCGATTTCCTCAAATAATTGAACGAATCCTTTTTCCATGTGTCTGACTACATTATCCGTATTCTTACAGAAGATTGAAAATTTTCTTCCAAAATTGCGGATTTAAAAAAATTTTGTGTGTTTTTCGTCTAATAATCTTTTTTTGAGGATTTATTTATACGATTTCGTTCTTACATTTGTTTTTGTTTAAAAGTTACCGTAGTTGATTATCAGTGTGTGATATTTGGAAGCTCATTTTTAAAAGGTTTTTCTTACTTTAAAATTTCACCCTTTAAAAATTTAAAACTTCATTCATCCGAAAAGTATTTCTTTAGTTCAGCGGCCGTCACGTGACTCTCTCCGCCAAATAATGATGAAATCCCCAGCAACTCCAGGATCGCTCTTCGACGATGAAATTACGTCAATAATGTTTCATATGACCTCACTTCTTCTCTGCGGCAAAGAATGGCGCATTGTTCGAGATAACCCGTGCAACGCCGCGATACGCAGCTAGTTATTAATAAATGTTTTCGCAATGTATATAAACATTCATTGTCATTAACGATTCTTCTTTTAATATCTGAAATCGGTAGCTCATGGTATTTTTTTTCGATCACATTATGCATGTTTACTATATATAAGAAATTCTTAATTTTCGAATAGATCATTTCGAAACATTTGTTGATCGCAAGTGTGTTTGAAAAGTGTCTTCTCGTGCTCCCAAAAATTATCGGAGGACACTCTGATGCTTCGCCAGAAAGCGTTACATTTCTTTGATTATCACCCTCGGATTTTTAGGTGTCACAAAACATCTACCCAAACCAAGATCATGGTGACAGACAGTAATAAGGTATTAATAAATAAACCAAATTTCTCTTCTAATTGAAACCCTGGAAGTGAAGAACCTCAACTCTCTTTACCTCAAATGATTATATCACCCTCACCCCAACTTCTAGTCCACACCACATTGCGATACATGCATTAAAGAAATTTCTACTGTTAATCGTAGAAACAAACCATTAATTACTGTCTAAGAAACATCTTCCCAAAACACGATCATGTTGATAGACGAGACTAAG
>BGPR01000224.1:46887-90425 GCA_013235015.1 Araneus ventricosus
AATATTTTTTAGGAATTAATTACTTACAAGCAGTTTTTCGTATAAAAAACTTGACCTTTATATAAATATAAGATAATTTCTCAAGAATTTATTATGTAAAGTAAACAAATCAGCTTTTTTCCTTATTTGCTTCTTGAAAGTATCTTTAATGTTGATATCTAATATTTTTTTCAGTTAATAAAAAAATTATACCTTAAAAAAATTTAAGCTATTAAGATCTTAGAAATTTAAGATTGGGAGGCTTACTGGCATTAATTTTATCTGTCTTTTAGAAGAAAAATATATTTCTAATTAAAACTAGTGGAGTGGTCTTTAATTATTTGTGATCCACTCTAACAGAAAATATTTATCTTATTTTGTATAAATTTTTTAACGAAAACCTTCAGCTCTTTCTTAATCAGTGTGAAAATTTGTCCATTCAGGTATCCTATAGGAAAGTTTCTCTAAATATGATATACAGTATGTCTACTTTATCTTTAAAATTTCAAAATCTCTATCTATATGTCTATCTCTATCAATATCTCTATTTCTCTATCTTTAAAATTTCAAAAAGTTACTCAAAAAGCAACTGATGCGATATGTTCAACAAATCTGTCCCGCTTACATAGACATTGTCAAAATTTGTGATCGCATTGTATTTGGGTATTCCATACATACTTTTGAAGAAAAGGAAGGTTTTTGAAAAAAAAACCTGAAAAAATTATTACTCCTCGAAACCAGGTGGAGCTGTCTCCTCATACGTTCTGGTACACTCACAAGACAGGGAAACTGCGAGTTTTGAACAAGGCCGGGAACCTTCAAGAGTACTGTATGTCCGCCACGAGAACTGTTGCCGCCAAAATGTCTAGTTTACGGCGGTCGCTATAGAAACAGGTTATCGTAGGAAGAATCCATTTCTAGTAGGTAGAAGTTCATTAAAATGTGCTACATTGGCGAATTTACCGCCAAATGGGTTATTTATGGTAACCGAGAAGACGAATGATCAACTACTCTTTTTACCACCGCAAACTGGCGCCAAGAATAAAATAAAACTCCGACTTCCATCGAATTCCTCCTATTCGAAATGGATCTTCCCTAGCCAGTTGCTATAGCGACCGCCGTAAACTAGACATTTTGGCGCCCACATTTCTCGTGGCGGACAGACAGTACTCAGATTTTTATTGCCCTCTGAATCTGAGAATGTGGCAATTTGAAAGTCTGACAACACTACCGCTTTTGTTGACTTAAACGCATAGGGACACAATATGGCGAATTTTGTGCTATTGAGAAAAACTGAGTGTGCATTTTTTGAGGTTCTCTTTGACCAATTGAAACCAAAATGCTATGCAGATATACAATTTTGGTTACAAAAGCGCATACGATACATTCATTCACCTAAGTCGTTGCGGTTTGAGTTATCGCGTTGAGTACGCGAATATGCAGATCAACAGACGATCAACCTATTGACGGATTCATTCCAGAATTTGATCCAGATACAGAATTTGGATGATAAAACTATGAACCAAATTTTATCTATGAAGTTATTTACGTTTTTGAGTTATGGTGTTCACACGTATACGAACATAGACAGGCAGACTTCCCTTTGGCAGATTTTGTCCGTATCGTAGATTTTGGCAGATTTTGTTTTATCATAGGAAGAAACCATTTCTAGTAGGTAGAAGTTCATTAAAATGTGCTACATTGGCGCATTTAGCGCCAAATGGGTTATTTATGGTAACAAACTTACAGTAAAATACCGATTAACTAAAATCGGGTTAACAAAAACCTTGGTTATCCTAAACGCCTCTGAATTCTCCGCAAGTCATAAAATACTTACTGCACTGCACAGAAATAATCGCGAAGGGTAGAATTTTTTGCAACGATATGCCCACTTTATCTTTTGAGCCTCCCCAAGAAAGTCAGTGATTAAATTTAGAATGCTAAAATTAGATTTAATGGGTATAGCAATGTTAGTTACAATATTGTTTACCTGAACCTATTGTTTACATTACGCCCAAATTCGCCGTTGCGAATATTGCGCCCGAAGAAGAGTTAGCTTTAATAAAGAACATAAGTGCAGCCTACAAAGAGAGTTTTGAATTCGGTTTGCACTCAAGACATTTCAGAAAATAATACAGTGATTAGATAGAAAATAGTAATAGATGATCACGCCTTAACCGAAAAAATTGTTATCCGAAATGGCTTCTCTCCCTTTAATTCGGTTTACCGGGATTGTACTCGATTTTAATATCAAATGTTTAAATGCGACATGGCAATAAATTAGATCTATTTCGGGTATAACAGAAACTGGTTACCACTATTCATATGTGTGTATATTTTTCAAAATTCTCTTGGAATACAATTATTACACAAGAATCATCTGACTTAAAAATCTTTCTACGGTTTGAAGTTTTAATCTATAGAAGCTCGCAACTCAATCGGTCACATAGAGGAGAATGAAAACGTTTAAATAGACCATTTACAAGTCCTCGGATAGATGAAAAGTATGATGTATTACATCAAACATTTATTTCTGCCACGTTGAATTTCGACAAGATATGATACCGATCAATCAAAATCAATCACTGGTCCCTTGTGTGCTATGCTACTGTGCTACGATTCAGATGCAGGAAGCTTGAAGCTGAATTTATGTGACGTAGTCAATCATTCGGAACCGCGGTCCGATCTTAATAGACATATAAGATGAATATGGTAATAAATAATGTCATTATATTCTATTTATTAGGATTATTTTACGAAATCAAAAATAAAAGTGTCAATAGGTGGAAGGAAATATTGTTGTAACATTATGTATATACATGCTTTCCTTTGCCATACATGTTGTTCTTATAAGAAGCGACAATTCAAGCAAGGCAGTTTTTAACGTTAGACAATCCTAAGCAATCGCCTAGGGGCCCCACAACAATGGGGCATTTGTCCATCAAATGAAACTGTCATTTGTTTGTCTGACTTCCGCCTTTCATAATAAATATTGAACTTCAGTATGCAGTTAATACAGAAGTATTTATAATTAAGTATGTTAACGAATTATTGATGTTTGATATATAAGTTAAAGAAATTACTGAAAATCAATTTTCATTTGTGCGCATGTAATCCAGTTGGTGTAGTGTGGAAGACTGGAGAAGCTGTGCCATCTCAGGTGTCGTTTTCGTCATTTCAATATTACGAGTCGGTCCCCAAATAGCCCTCTTGCTGCTACAAAACGGTACGTAAATATAACTGAAATTATAAAACTGAAACTAAACCATTTGAGCGTAATTTTAATAAAATTTCGTTAATTAAACATTCAGATAATTTTTATAGTGCACTTGCTTATATTTGGTTATACATTTGAATATGTAAGTATGTACTGGAAAGGGACACATTACCTTTTCTTTGCCTAGCAATTCTAAGTACCCTTGCACTGATACCCAGGTACCTAGTGCCTTGAACTCGTTAATTTTAAAAATTAAATCAATTCTCTCATTTTCATAAATTACGAGGATCGTTTTTTAACAACCTCCTAGCGAGCCGCTAAACATGCAGACAAGTGGTAGGATGTGGGCAACTGCACATGTCTCTAACCAAAACCTCTGCTACTGTTGACGTCAGCTGGTCAATTTGAGCTGAGCTGTTGGCACATAAGCAAGGCTGTTAGAATAGATTCTCCCTCCAAGTACAAGTGGTATAATGTTATTCACTTTCTTCAAGCAGAAAGTTGGTTTATGGGAAACAATCAATGGAGTCGTTTCTTGTCAAATCTTACGATGATTGAGAAAAGCCATTCCGACTTCTGGAGTTGTTCTCATTCATAACAACGCCAACCTCACAGTGCTGTTGTAACCCAGCAGCTTCTGGAGCAGTTTAAATGGGACGTGTCTGATCACTCAGCGTATAGCCCCGACTTAGCGACGAGTGATTTTGATCGCTTCCTTGAATTTAGAAACTGGCTAGGTGACCAAAGCTTCAAGAAAATGGGGAGATTCAAAGCAACGTTAAGGCCCATCTCGATGGGATAAGAATCGAAAACCTGGTACACCGACATGATAAATACCTGAATCACGGCGATTATGTCGAAAAGTAACCATGTTTGAACATAACTTTTGGCAATAACTTTATTTTGTTCTTCTCAATTCTCTTTTCTTATGGTCCATCAGAGATTGAAAAAAAAAACGATCCTCGTATTTGCTCGCTTGTCTAAGACTCTCAGAACTCAAAAGTCGTTCAACACTAATAAGGATAGTAATTAAAGCAGTTTTGTATTTTAAAAAATCTCCTAAATCTTAATAAATCTATCTACTAAAACGAGCCGAAGGAAAATTTAAAAGAACAATACTACTGTGAAGAGTTTTAGGAATGCTACTCATCAAAGAAAGTAAGGCCAAATGGACAATTTCAAAATAGAGACGCAAAGACAGTCATGTGGTTGAATGTCTCTGACACCCTGTTTTAATGTGATTTCCAGAATGATGATGCTGTATATTAGTTAAATTCAGTTCCTTGTGAAATTAATACAACTTGTTTACAAAAAAATGACGGGAGGCTGTCTTTTCAAACAACCGCTGATGTTAAAGGCGTAGGACTACTTGAGTCGAGTGACTCTTTTGTTTCTCGAAGTTTCTCGTAAGTTTTAAAGTTTAAGTAAATTTTTTGTAACTTCTGTTGTTACCCTTTATCTCTAAATTAAGACATTTAACATATGTAGTTACCGAGATATAGAGGATCTCCCATACCAAGTTCTGTGGCGTTTAGGCGTGTAAATCAATTTCCTTCCTGAGACCCCAATGGGAGGAACGTAGTCCTACGTTAAAAACTGCTTAATCTCCCTACTGACGAAACAGATACAGCATAAAACAAAAAGTCAAAGTTTTATCATGAACATAATAACCATCAGAAGCTATACTTAGATAGTAAACTAAAAACCTGTTTTGCTTCATTAATTGAGACCACAATGAAGTGAGAAAATCTTAAGCATCCGAGATATCACAGATTATTTAATCTCATTCAGCTATTTTAGTCCATATAAAGATCTTTTTAAACATTTCCTTTTAGTTTTATGAAAATAATTATATTTAACTAAATTTTTTCTTAACCTTTGATCACCTCTTTTTTATTTTCCTTTTCTGCACATGAGCACTTACAATCGTGAAAAAAACTTTCTCTGACAAATCTGTACCTCAGAGGTAAACTATCTTAAGTCCAATTTTGCTGATTGTGATATTCTTATCGTGTTTGCATTATCCCGACAGCACCTTAGGTTGGCCAAGGTGTCGTAACTGTAAGTCGCAAAGAACAAGATAGCCGCTATCAAACAATAATTGCATATTGCAAAACTTTGCGTATTGTAACTTCTTTTGGCTATCCTGTAGAATGTGAAAATTATTACTGAAGATAGTTTATATCTCTGAGGTATAGAAATAGGTTAGAGTATATTTTTACAATCATTAAAAGCCATCATTAAAAAAATGTTCAAACGTCATATAATCAGAAATACAATACTATTGTTCAGACGTCTCAATTTGAACTTAACAGTTTACTTCTAGATTTTTCTCAACATATTAAATTGTAACGGCTTCCATACATCAGTCTAATTAGAGGGTTGAGGTGAAATGTGGACAACAGACCAATGGACAGGAATAAATTCAACTATGGCATACTTCTCAACAACCTATTGGATCAAAATGAACACTCTGCACATAAATTTCAATTTAACGTTCTACTTTAAGTCGGAAAAGGTCACAGCCTTAAGTGTGCATTCTGAGAAATCAAATGGAAGAAAGGAAACAAAATTCTTTGAGAACTTGAATCAGTACAGAACATCAAAATAGTAAATTTTGATCTCCTACATCTTGTTCTTGAAACCAGAAATTCTTTGCAGTTCTAACCCAAGTAGCGTCGCGAAGACTTAAATAGCGATTGCTTCTGTTAGATTCGTTGATATTGACCAACAGAACGAATTCAAAAATCCAACTCCATTTTCTATATTTATTTTCTATTTTGGAAAAATAAGATATTTAATTTAACTTTTTAATTGCCATAAAGTGGTGTTTGAATTTTCTTCTTTTATTTTTCTGCTCGGATATTTGGGGCGTTGAAAACATTTTTCTTTTATAAATGGGGTCGAGTATATTTTTGTTATCAAAATGGGGTCACCCTTGGAAAAGTTTAAGAAACTCTGTCTTAAACAGATACGATTCTGTTATTCTGACTTCTCAATTTTAATTTAAAACTTTTTACGGACTTATAGATTTTTCCTAACGTGCTAAATTGTAACGTCGCCCATGCATCAGGCTAATCAGAAAGGCAAGCTAAAGGTGAAATGGGAACAAGAGAAAAATGGTCTGAAATAAATTCAACTATCAGATCATTCTCAACAATCCTTTGGTTCAAAATGAACACTCTGCACATAAATTTCAATTTAACGGGCCACGTTAAGTGCTGCTTGCTGCTGGTCAGGGCCCTAAATGTGCGATCAACATCAT
The DNA here is from genome assembly GCA_013235015.1 of Araneus ventricosus. Taxonomy (NCBI): domain Eukaryota; kingdom Metazoa; phylum Arthropoda; class Arachnida; order Araneae; family Araneidae; genus Araneus; species Araneus ventricosus. The sequence goes on from BGPR01000224.1 coordinate 53,349, forward strand.
AAACTTAATTACAAGTTCAGAGAAATCTAATAGAACAAAAGGAAACAAAAGTTTTCAGAAGCAGAGCAAAGAAAAGAAAGAATCCTCGCTATATTTATCACTGGAAAGCAAAAATAAATCTATCAAACGGCGGCACAAACGTACCTCGGAAAAAGATCGATCGCTCATTTGAGGTAAAAGACTAACAAGATTGGAATATGAAGGATACACACCAAGCCACGTGATACTCTCCAAACACAAAGAAGAGCGAAGAAGGGATCTGGGAGAGAGTTGGCAGGAAAACAATAAATGAAAAATTTTCTCCGCACAAAGCTCTTTTGATGATTATGTTTTACGAGCAAAAATACCAAATGAAGTATTCCCGAGTAATAAACAATTCTCTTAGTTCTTTTGTCTCTGGTTTTTCCGCAACACAAATGGGGATGTGGGATATGAACATGAAAAAAAGAAGAAGAAAAGAAGGCAGCTTTTTGAAACATTATGTGTTTCGTTGGATGTGTAGAATTGCATTTATTTAATATTTTTAAAACAATGCTTACGATTTTCTGGTTCTATTTGAGTATTTATCTAAAGCAGAAGGAAATTTTCCTTGTATTTTAAATGAGTTGTAAGCGTTAGAGTTCGTTAGTTCTTTTTCGATATTAATTTTTTTGTAATCATTTCGAATATATTTGAATAAATATGATTTTGATTCATCATTTTTTATTCTAGTTGATTAGTTGGCACATACAGAGAAATTTCTGGCTTGTTGATTTGTATGGAGCAAAAGCCAGGTTTAGCTGTGTTAGTGAACCGAGTCCATGGTACAAGTCCATGGTTAGTGCCCATTCGGCACTAACACTGCCATGGCAGAGTAGGAATGTTATATTTTACGTGTAATAATAATTCAAGTCCACGGTTCAATTAGTATTCACCAGGTAGCAAGAACAATTAGAAGTCCACTATTATTTTAAATGCAACTAATAAAATTTGAGATAAGTTTTCGTGGAAATGAATCTCATGGACTTGGTTCACTTTAACTCGGAACCCTCCATTTGTTACATATTGACCGTAAGTACATACTACATAAAATCCATCTATTCAATAAATACATAGAGGAAGTATACAATTATTAAATATAATAAGGAATAAATAAATGCATAAGATAAAATGGGAAATTAATTGATCATATTCGAGTACATTAGATATGCAGAAAAAAATAGTAATAAAATATAAAAGTAGGCTTAATGATTTTTCCTGTCAATGAACCATGGGATCAGTAAGAACAATCTAACATTTTATAGATATTTAGAATTATTATGAGGATATAAATCTTTCAGAAAGTATTTTACCTTACAAAATCAAATAATGATACGTTAAAAACAATAATTCTTTATAATGTATACTTCCAAAGAATTTGTTACAGATAATGTACAATATATTAATGATGGCGGCATTTTAACAACATATAAATAATTTATTTTTCTTGTATAAGGATGTAAATAATGTCATAAAGAGTAGTGAGCTTCCGTTGCCTTATGTCATCATCCGAGCTTTTATAATTATTCTGCAGAATAATAAATTATTATTTGTTGAAGCTTAGCACAATAATTTATTAGAGTAGAGTTTGCTATTAGGAAAATGGGAATCCTTACTTACTTTATCAGATTCAATGATTTATTACGTAGGATGATGTTGAGTTGTCCGAAGTTGAATGCTATGATTCCGTCAATTGATCGAATTATGCTAAACGGAACAAACTCCAAAATACACAGTTTGAGATATAGATATCTTCGTAAAACATCACAGAAACAATTCAAATGCAAAAATTTTTCCTAAACTAATGGCAACTAGTTTGTTGCGCAACTGATGACATTTAATTTTCCACAACAAACTACAAGCATTTTTGATCAGTAATCCCAAAATAATATCTACAAAATGGTGGTTGATAATTACATCCAATAATAATTGAAGATTATTACACATTAAGTAATTATGTAAATAACTTAAGAGGAAGAATAATACAAAATTAACTAACAGAATTAAAATCCCACAATAGGACGAAATCAAAACGGTAATAGATACAAAAAACAAATAATAATAAGAAGAAAGTATCCGGCAGAGAACTATCTCAAAGATCACCGATTCTATTGTATTTAAGAGGAAGAAGGAATATTTATTAAGAAACTTATTCCATATCTGCTTATGTTTCTTTTTTTTCTCTGAATTGACATCTGAATCCTTAAACATCGAACTCGGTATTGTATAGCAAAGGATTCGGAAACCCTCCGCGCTTTTGCGCATGCGCCGGGTGGAGTTATTTTCATCAAAATAGGGGGAAAGTGAAGAATGGAAGTGTGATGTTTACATTTTACTGAGCGTGATCTAACAAAGAACTCCGGAAATGCGCTCATATGACTCCTTACCTGACACCCCTTTCCGGTGTAAAATCGTCCAAAAGTGGTAGTCTCGGAATCCGCTACTGAATAGTATGCATTTTATTTCTTAAAACCTTCCATTTACATTTTTAGTCGTAAAGCATAAATCTCGGTGAATTTATTGTACTAATATAGATGTAACCATACATTATCCTTACGGAAAATTAGTTTCACTGATATGAAAGTTAAGCAAACAGCTTTATTAAGATATGTAATCAACAAAACGTAATTATTGCTTTTGCAATTTCCATTATTGATTTAGGTAACATTAAATGGGTTGATTAAAATGTAATTTCAAAACCTCAAACTTCGAGATTCTAAACTCCTACAAAAGGAATATTGAATTTGATAGTAACTGCAACTAATTTTTTATTCCTACTACATATTCATAAGGTTTCATCCTTAGGCACAGTATCTTTAAGCAATTACTTCGTTTAATCAAACATCCTTGCAATTTGTTTACGTAGTTCTGATGCATAAGAAACATAGAATGAAATCTTTTATGCATTCTATTTAAGAAGCATCTATGTCTAGTAGAGTAAAGCTGCTTGTTACCTTGACTGAAGAAGTTACGAAATATAACACCAAATGAAAGCTACGGAACCAAGAGGGCCTTCTTAAAACTCAGTGAACTTTTGATGTTAAAACAGTCGTCCATGACTGCATTCAAATAAAGTCACTCGTTGTTGTTTGTTACAGGCACAAACAATTATTTTTTGCATAAATTTCATCATAGCTTTGAAATAAATTTCATTATAGTATTGAAATTCGGAATTCATGAAATAATTCTATTGAATACCAGTAAGATTTTCATAAATTTGACCATCAATTCTTACATGTAATATTCGAGTTATAGTCAAAATTATTTTGGAGATGGATTAATAAGTGGTTAAAAGAAATAATTAAAATCGATAAAATTTCATTTTTTTAACTTCTTACATGATTCTATACAATTATGGAATTAGTTTTTTTTATTTCATAGTTTTATATAAACTCCTTTTATATAATTTTTCATATCTCTTTTAACCGAACTGTATTATAGTCCCATTAATTATGTATTGTATATATATTCAACTCAATACCTACAAAGAACTCCTTGTTAGTAATTAGTTATTAAATTCAAACCCCAAAAGGAATGAATATTTGAAATGCAATCATAACAATTTAACAGAGCAATTTCAAAACTCGTGTCCATGTTAAGGCAAAACTCGTTCGTATTGAAATATAACTAATAGATGAAAAGATGATGGTCCACCAGAATTATTACACCAATTTATGGGTCTCTACAATAAATAATGCCGCCAGATATAACGACTAATTACAAAGCTGAATCAGTGGCCACTTCATTGCGCAGGGAATACTGATGAGTTGGAAAGAGACAAATCATGGACAACACCACAGTTTTGAGAGGTAGCGCAATTGTCATTAATTGACAAAGTGGAACACAGAAAGTAGGAGGCGCGGTCAGTTCTCTGGCGTTTGACAAAAGAGGTGACGAAACTCGCAAGATGGACTGTGAAGATCATTTATATGCTTTCACGGATGTCTGCGTCTATGTCTGCATTTCAGGGTCTTCTGTCGTTTCATATGTTGACAACAATTGCGACAACAGACCAAGACGGATGCTAGATTTCCTGGAAGTTAAATGTAATTATGCACGAGTGTTTGAATTTCATTTCAAGTGTTAACAAATTGTGTTGTGTAGACTGATATAGTTTCCATTGTCTTAGAAAATCGGTTTCGGAAGCTTCAGACGCATGTTTGAAAATTATTCTGAAATGTTAAGTTATGGAGATATTCAGTATTTTGATCTGAAATTGCAATTTTAGTGCCCGTATGATGAAATTTTGATTGAAGAAAAAACTAAAATATAACATACAAGTGTAGTATAATGAAAGTTCCAGTTGAATTTCATCTCAATAATTTTATTTTTTTTCAACAGGATAATTCGGCGATACATACAGCAAATGTCGTTAAACAATTATTTGCTCCTCAAAATATTCAAGTTTTGAAAAGGCCCCGATCTTCTCAGACTTAAATATAATAGAAAATGCCTGGGGAATCTTGTCTGATGGCGTTTACCATGATGGTAAGCAATATCTCAACATTTAATTCAAGCCATACAAGGATCACAGAAGAAAATTGCCCCTCAGAAAATAAAGGCTTTATATTAATTTTTATAAAGAGAATTTTCGAGATGATAAAAGTAGTGAAACATTATTCTTTCAGCTTTAATTTAAGCAAATAACACAGAGGGTATTCAAGTGATTGCGTCATTTTGTTAGTAAATTAGTATTTTTAATAACTAATACAAACGAAATCTTTCTATTTTTATAATTGTATTATTATAGATGAAAATCTATCTAATAAGCTTATCTTTGAAATGAATAATAAATATTCACCATTTTTGTTATATATGACGAAGTTTTAAGTGAGGCTATTCAAGTGGTCGGGACTGTATGTGTAAGCGCAATCACAGGTTATAATGTATGAGAATTTCCACAAACTCTATTCATTTTTTTTCCTTGTGAAATATTGGTTCTATATAATTTATTGCTTGATATACAAGTGTTTCTTCAATCGTGTTCTGTATCTGCTGAGTTCTTGTTACTGAACATCTCTTTGACTCGTGAACTTATTGTCACTTTATATTTTCAGTTTTTTAATTTTTATTTTGACCAAAATAATTGTCCAAAAAATAAAAATGAGAAATTTGTGACAAATTTCAGATAAACTCAAGAAATTTATTTTCTACCTGTAGAGTCCAGTAGTCTGTTTATTTTTTCCGCCTACGAAGGAGATAACAGTGGGAAAAGTTCAAGCAGCCTTAATCTAAAGTTTAATAAGAAATTGCCATTTATTCTGCAAATATTGACATGATATTAACCACTGGTGAAACAAATTTTAAGAAATCATTCGAAAATATATGACAGATATGTCCCTTTTCACAAACGTCCATCATGACATCAACTCTAAATGGCATCAGTTTATTTTTATGTAGGATCAGGCATCAATGAGATATTTTTCAACAAACACGTTCCATCATTATTTTTTAACACTTAATCTACTGAAATTTGCTAAATTTTGCTTAAAAGAAAGAGTCGCAAATAGTTTAGACAGAATCAAAATTCAGTCTTCCAGTCTCAAAGTACAAGGAATCAAATTTAACCTATTTTTTCAAAAACAATCCTTTAATGATTTTCCATTGGGCATGAAACTATAAGGTATGCCCAAATAAAAAGGACACTACAGTTATATGTAAAGAAATTTTAATAACAATATTCTAATTACAGTTCATGTGGAACAGTACAACTATAAATAATGGCCATTGACACTGATACCAGAGCGTAGAAAGGGAGTGGATGGCTTCAGTGCAGAAACTCCTGGGTTTGCTTGTGGATCCAGTTCCCATCTCGCCGTCTTCTGATTCTTTGAAAGATGCTTGTTCACCCACAGTGCACAAACTTTGCCATAACCAAGCTTTTTGTGGATTATATGATGCGCAGTTCCTTTGCTTATCGACAGTTCAACACTAATTCCAAGTGTGATGATGCGACGAATCGACCGTATGAGCTCATCCACAACCGAAATCGTGGCACTGTTGGTCACAACGTCCGATAAAGCTCTTCTAGGGAGCGCATTAAATTGAAGAAGATCGATGAATTCTTGTACTTCCATGGTATTTGTGAAAAGGCTGGCTTTCCCATCCAAAATTACCTGAATTCGCTTGAATATAAGTATTAATGCATAATCTGTCTCATCGATAAGCATTTCCAGGACTTTTGAACCCATTTTATAACTTTTCCTTGTCCAAAGTTTTCGGATAGTTATATGACGATGTTGCATGGTAAAAGTCCTCATATTTATGCGAGGTTCTTATGCCGTCTTCTAAATAATCGTTCGACTCAGAAATATGAAATTCATTGTCTAATTCCTTTTCAGAATTCGACTTATGATCTCTAACTAATTCACAGGAACAACTCCTTTATTCTCTTCATTAATCGATTCTTAATTAGTTAATTTTCAGCTAAAAGCTTTTATAATCTTTACATATCATATTTGTAGTTCGAATAGCTATAAATTGTCGCGATCTATCTGTTCTCTTTAGGAATACTACAGACGCGAACGCATGCATTGGGCTTCGGAGGCCCGACCGTCTGTTTCCTGAGATAACAAATATGGGGAAATTCTTGAAATACCTGTTGTCAGAAAGTAAACATCCTTGAATGCAGCTACTGTGAATTTGGAATTTTTTGGTTGAGGAATTAATTTTTTGTAATAAATTCTTGCGAGCACCAGGCCTCGGAGGCCCGTTGCGCATCCTCCCGGGTTAATGGGGTTGCGCGCCCTCCCGGGTTCATCAACAAACCATCGTAAAAATTCGTAACAGCAAACCATCACGGTTGCATGAATAACAACATTAAAAGGCGTAAGCAGCTAACAGATACAATGACAAGAAGGACGCCTTATCAACAACAAACTTTTGGGGTAATGGTTCAAAGGACTTACCTTTCTAAGAAACGCTTTGCATGCTTTATTCATGCAACTGTGCTCTTCTGCTAATGTGAATTTGTATTCTATTAAACCTGTATTTTATACTTCATCTGGTGTATATTTTTCTTTTACTAATTTATTGCCGACCTTTCCGTTTGCGACGTCATAATCTATAGCTTGCTTCCCTTGACGTGAGCGATCACCCATAGAAGTTTGTCGGTGGAGTTCCGAATCACCCTGTTTGCATTAATATTATACCCCAAGTCCTATTATGCTGCCTCCTTGTGGCCCTGCGTGGAATGGGCGATGTACGTCTGGAGTTTTTTCTCCTGGCAGGGTCACCCAAGGCGTGAAGGCCATTCCATTACACCCAGCTAAAGCATAAAGGCAATGAACAAACACTGACTTCTTCCCTCGGGCGTCCAAGGTCTGGTGCCAACAGAAGCTGCACTCTCCTCCTTTACCATGAATCGTTCGCCTATAGTATTGTTTCGTGATTTTCTGTGGGCGAGGGGACTCTTGGATTTGTTCTAGCTGGGGACTAGAACAAGTGGAATAAGAAACAACAACAACAAATATCGCTGAAATGAGGAGTTTTATAACGCTATTTTGTCTGCCTTGGTTGTTTTGATTTATAACGATATTGACAATCCTCTCTGTCAAATAATATCATTAAAAGTTGTTAAAACATATTAATTTTTCTCTAGTTATGATTAGCTCTGCCTTTAATCATTTACAGTTATAGCCTGCCTAAACAGTATTCAAACTTTTTCCTCTGTTGTTATTTGTTTGTCACATACAAAATGAATCTCGGTAGTTTAGAAATTATCTATACGAATTGGCTAGCTTATGCAGCTGTTTTTCCTTCCTTAAAACTGCATTTAAAAGTTTTCATTTCCAAACAGCATGAATCACCTTCCAGTAGAAAACAAATAACGTCGACACAAATTTTAACGAGAAAGAATGGCCAACAATCGTTTCGCCATTTTGTTGAGTGATCACTCCAAATTACGTTTAAAGTTTTCCATTGATCAGTCTACAGAAATGCATCAAAGCTGTATTCCCAACTAATTCATTTCTAGTTTCTGTTCCATTTATATCAATTCCCGCGGGAAAGCGTGTTCGTTTGTTCCAATATTTTCTTAATGGCATTCGTCTCAATTTCAAAGTCGTTTGTCTCCAGCTCTTTAATCGCATTGCTGATACCAACAGAATCTTATGTTGTAAATAAATCATTCATGAAAATGTTTTCCCTCAGTCATTAATGGCAGAAATGAGGAGTTTTATAACGCTATTCTGTCTCCCTCTGTTGTTTATTGCTGCTTTGTTATTTCTATTCATTAATATTTCATGTTTTACAGTAACTGAATAGGATTTAGTATTTTGTTCAATTTTTATGTCACATCTTCTAAAGAAACTTAAAAGTTATTTAAAAATTTGACACAATTATTGACAATTTTAACATGAAAAACATTTAAATGAGCGTGTCAAAAAATTGAAAGCAAAATGCTCTCTCTAATGCATTAAAAGTATTGCTCGGTTGCAATGGTACACACATAATTTTTCCTGAACTAGACCAGTGAAAACCTTAAAGAAGTCTGAATTTTTATTATACTACTTTCGATTGAACAATATTTCTCAGCTATGAAATTCTATTGAAATTAATCAAAATAATACTTATTTTAAGATTTCATTTAGAAAAGAAATGTACTAGTGATGCAGATGTATTGCTATTAAAGATGTTAAAATAAATCAACTAGAATCATAATTGTTGAAAACGCAGTAATAATATTAATAAGACACTAGGTATGTATCACACTAGTGTCCATAAGGTTCGTGCACAATTTTAAAAACTTTTACACTCATAATTTTTTGTTGTTACATCTTTCCTTCTTTGCGTTGAAATGGCAGATTTTAATTTAGCCCTAAAAAACTATAGATTTGATGCACATATCGCCTGTTGAGAATCATATTGAAGAAACTCTAAAATCTATTTTCGTGTTAGAATCATCAAAAGGCACCTAAATTAATCCTATTTCACGTGCAAAAGAGGCGAAAGGATATCTAACCTTCTTACGGATATGTGACCAAAGGGAGACATGTGCCCAACGGAAAATTGGCATTTGAAATATTGTAATATACTCGTTGAATACTCGCCTAGGATTCTTATTGTGTTATCAAGTTTCAAGTAACATTAAATCAGAACATTCAAATTTTATCGTGATTCCAACTTCGTGAGCATAGCTCACACTATACAGATTAAGAACTCGAACATGAGTGTCTAATGTTTTTTTCATATTTAAATACTACAATTTTTTATTGAAGAAAATCTACATAGAATACATAAATATAAAAGCTAAACATTTAAAGTATACTATTCGAAAATGAAGCATTAGGTGTCACAAATTAATACAGAACATTCTCTCCAAACTGCATTACGAATTATTCATGAATGTAAACCCATGCATATCATTCAATGTATATAAGCAGACGGAAAGCACTAAAAATCTACTTCAAATGTATCCTTTCAGAGTCAATTATCCTCACGATTCTTGATGTCCGTTATTAAATAGCGATTTCTCATGCATTTTGTGCAAATTGAATTGTACGTCCCTTCCTTATTCCCTCCCACTTCCCATTTATTACCACATTCAACCAGAATTCAAAATGCAACCCGTATCCCCCTCAACTTCAAACGTCAAGTCCTCTTTGGCATAATCGAGTTCGTTATAAATAAGCTTTTATGCTGATGGAGGACTAAGTTGGGCTTTTAGTCCACATTAAAAATCTTCAGCCCACCATCAAGAAGACGAGGGATGGATATAAATCCCTTTCCTTTTTAGAAGATAAAACGCCAATAGCATTATCGATCGTTTCAATTACCGACTGCTTTCACAACATATCCCCCTCCCCCTTTACAGCCTATCGGTACGTCTTCAATCGCCTGCGAAGACTACCCTAAGCGACATTTCGAGCCCATCCCACCAGAAACACTGGCAAGTGGTCCTAAAAAGAAAGCATTCAGCGTTCTGCTGCTGGAAATAGCAGCGTTCCATACGCTCCCGTGCCGTCATCCCCTATATCTTCATAACTTATGTATGAGCATTCCCTTTATGAACTAAAGGCTGAAGAGGCTGACGATCCTTTTCTGGCTACGATTGCCGGAAAATGGATGCCGTGTTTACATTCCCCCGAAGGTTCTTGATGCGAGTCCGTGCCTCGCTAATACCCCCTTTGTGGATTGAGAAGACTCAGAGCACGGTTCACTTTCAGCGAGGGTTATTGAGTGTTTTGTGAGCCTTTTGTTATGCAGAAGCATCTTAGGGTGAAGCAGGATCCTCAGTGAGGATTCTAACAGGTACTAGGAATAATGAAAGTGGCATCATTTATTCTCTTTTCATATTGTTTGGGGCATGTTTATAGCAGACTGCTTGGAAGAAATTGTTTATCGATCTCATACTTAATTTTTTAAAGGCAATTTTGTGAATGTCAGCTATGCTTTCGGAACTGCTATATAATTTAAAAGAACTCAAAAATATTCCTTTATTGCCTATTTATTTATTTACAGAAGAAAATGCACACTATAGAAAGCATTCCACTTACAGTGCTGCATGACATAAATTGCACATCAAAGGACAAAGATTGATAACATAAAAAACAAAGGCAACGCGAATTAAAGTACATTGAAATCTTAAGACTTTAAAAAGTAATTACACAATCAATTATAAAACATTAAACATAATAAGAATTCAGAAGTGATAAACACTTATTTATGAAAAACTTAAACGTCATATGAAAAATATCAAGGTCTTCAGTATGCTTATTAAAAATTTTGTAAAATTTATATAAATGAAATTATCAATATAGTTAAATTTGACTCATATATTTTCAAATAATTGGTTATTTCTAAAGGTTCGGGCCGGCATAGCAAAAATAAACATAATGTAGTATATAACCGCATATTTTTTATAAATTCATTAGTCATATGACTAATGACTTTATAAAAAAATGGCACACAAGAACTTGTCGGGATTTCAAGCTAAGAATTTAAAAAATGTTATTCAGATAGGATGAACTTTCTATTGAAGCTTCTCGGGAGAAAATGTTTTAATTAATAATGTAAACCTCTTGTGATATATAATTTTCTAATACTTAAAAATAAACTTCGCAGCTAGTAATTCGTTACTTAAGTGTACATCTATCTACTGTATTTAAAAAATTCTGGTTAAGAGTAGAGACAGAGGATAGAACCCATAACCGTTTTTCTCCGATTCATATTTCCCAGCCATGACATGCTTTACCCTGGTGAGCATTTCAGATCTTTTTATTCTCATTTATGATCATTTGCTTAGTAAATCTTAATGAAAACGAATAAAATGTACACCACATGTAAGCATATTTTTTTTATTATTTACGGCTGAAAAAGCATGTATGCAATTTATTTATTTATTTTTCTAAGCGAGTATTCTATTAGAAGAATGGCAACAGATAGATGTTATCTTGTTCCCAATTTTAATTTAAAACTAGTAAGCCCGAATGTGGTACGCTGACGAATAAGTTACGGGATTTTGTTCTTCATCATTTAAAAAACGTTTGTTTTGTCTTTTAAAAATAGTCTTATGAATGTCTAATTTAAGCTTTTAATTACTCAAAAAGCCAACACATGCACTGTATCCTTTTTCTCACTTGATATATACTATAACCTTTCAATTAATTTTGTGCACGCTTAAAACCAATATAACGGAGTCTTTTATTTAAAAGCAGCATTTTAATAACAAAAATCTCATGTCTGTAGATGTGTTTTTAGACTTAATCCATTCTGAGATATAAATGAGGTTTTAGAACGATATTGAAATCTCCGAATAATTTTGTTCTGTTTAAAATAAATATATTTTATCAAATACATCTATTTGCAAACACTCATCATCAATTTATTACTTTAAAATTTAAAGAAACTTTATTCTTAAAGATCCTTTTTCGGAGAAATAACTTCATCCCTAGTTTCACAGGAATTACGCAAATTTATGGAGATGAGAAAAATTAAATTTATTACGAAATGTTTACCTGTTAAGCAAGTTTCCTCCAGACTGCGATTTAGTGGTGCTATAAAAAGGGATTTTGGATGGATGCTATTAAATATTATTTTATGTAAATTTCGATTTAAATAAAACTGAATAAAAGGATTAAATTTTAAAATAACGTGTAAATATAAATTGATATATTCAAATATTTACTTCGAGATTTCTCTAATTCAGTATGTAAATAGAATTCTTTTGAATTCTTATAAAAGGATTAAATTCGCTTATATTCATTTCCCAAATAATATATTTTAATCTGAATCATTTACAAATAATTTTATTAATATTTGACAATATTAATACAATTTAATGCTAATATAGCTGCTTATTCCGGAAAAAGAAGAATTTAATAGCGTTAGTTCTGTTTGTGATATTGTATGTATTTCTGTATTTCGAGAAATATTTATTTTCCTCAAGTAATTGGATTATTTGTATTGAAGATACTCATTATAATAAAAGAGCAACAAATATTCAAAGAAAAATCACATTTCAAAAGTCCAATAAGCGTTGTTTGGAATAAATTTATTTTAAGAACCGACGAAAATTAATCTTTGCATCTAATATCTCATTTCGGGAAAATGGTTGAGTAACATTAATGAATAATCATTATTCTATTATTTTAAAAATTATATGAGTAGATGTCATTTAATTTCAATTTATGAAACACCTGACAACTAAAAAGGCAACCTTATTACAAAAAATAGCTAATATGTAATGAATAATTGCCATAAGAATACAATATTTCTCGTTTTGAATGTTTTCTTTTGCTTTTGCGATGAATAGTTTAAGAATCCTCATATTTGCAATCATTTTTTCCTAATCCTTTCCAAAAAATACGATGGCATATCAAATTAGAATTCTCACACTTATTTAATTTCATAAATAATATCCACATTAGTTTTTTGTTGTTTTTGTTCGTATATATATTGAACAATTCATTGAAAATACTTGATAAAGGATTTATAGACAATTCACTGAATGTGCAAAATAAAAAGATTACTAAGAAATCCACATTGCGATAGCAGCTATTATTTTCAAAACTGATAAGAACTGCTTCGATCGGAATTGAAAGAAAAGGTGTACGTATTTGGTATATAAATCAACTCAATAATGGAATATGTTTTATGTATCAGATGCATAAACATTTCCTTCATTTTTTATGGAACAGTTTTCAGATATCAGATGTGGAGATGCTTTCCTTTTATTCTTTCTGGGGTTTTTAATATTGGCGAAAAGCTTTTCTGCGAAATGTGAGTGTTTCTGATAGGTGCTTTCTTTCTTTCACATAAACACTTTCGAATAAAATATCGATTGACAACCAGGAGGAGTGTTCCCTTCTCGTATTCTCGTATACACCTTCTCCGCGACTTTCTCGTATACACCTTCTCCTCGATTAACTACCTATGCGACTTACAACGATCCCCACTAACGACCACAAAAAATAAATTTCAAATTTCATAATAAAATTAACGTAATTCAATTAATGTAATATCAGGTTGTATTTTTGTTTGCAGTACATACAACAAAAACACATTATGTATAATAGTCATACGTACATAGATTAAATTTTTGTGTCTGGGTACAGTTTTTATAACGCGGTTTGAATGAAAATAGTGTTGGAAAATAATAGTGTTACAAAAATCCTGTCTGTACTTCTACAATATGCCCCGTTTGGTTTTAAGATCCATATTACAATGAAGAGAATCGAGTATACATTTTAGATAAGATTACCATAATTCTTTTAGTTGAAATCCGGACACATTTAGGGAGAGGGGTTGAAGGGTCTTGAAACGGGGGTCAAAGTATAGTATAAAATTATAAAAGCTGCCTATGACTCTCTTTCATAACACTACCATAGAGTTGAGGAAGTGAAACAGATTTAAGACGCCAGAATACAAAGAATATATACAATTTCTATTAATACTTGGTAATTTAAAATTATAATGATGAGATACAGAATTAAAACAAATTGAGCAAGAATTAAGAAGAAAATTAAAACGAGTTTTAATTTTCAGTTTGAACTGGGGTCTGGATAGGGGGACTCGTCCACTTTCTTATCAACAATGGATGCATACAGTGTAAACGATGAAATTTCTTTCTTAGACAGAATTCCGTCAGCTTTTTCGAATACATCAGATTTTTAAAATTACTACCACATTTCTGTCGTGCCGCAATCGGGCGTAAATCCGAACATTTTGATGATCCGGACACTAGTCCGGACGTAAGATTGAAATCAGGACGTATGGCAACCCTACGTTTAGATCTCTTCCTTCACCGACTAGGCCTAAAATTTGCAACAGATTTTAAAATCTAATATCCAGACCACATAGGGGAAAGTGGGGTAAACCGAGTAGCTAAGGTTAGAAGGCCTTCTGGAGCTAAAATATTCGACAAAGCGCTTGCCAAATTTTATTAAAATATTCATTGTTCATCGGAGTACAATATATATTTCCAGAAAAGTCCCAGTTTAATTACTCTTCTAATCAATGATTTTTATATTTAAAAAAAGAGCCATACCCGGTTTCACCCCACTAGTGAGGTAAAACCGGGTACTCATGTTAACGTTATGGGAAATTAGGAAAACTCGATTCTTAGTGGAAAAGTTGCAATCGTTTTTATTTTACATGACAATAAGAATATTAGTTACAAAATTTACGTGTAAAACAGTTTCTTCTTCCTCCGCGCCATTTCAGCTTTTGTGGGCATAGCTAAGGCAGTTTTAAATTAGATAAACTATTATTCTTTATTTAAATTAGATCATCATTAAAATATAAACAATCAACGTCTGTTTTTATCGTCTTAATCGGAGGAATCATCAATACTGGCTCTCTCGGTCTTACGCCACTTGGAGTACCCGATTTTACCCCGAGTACAGAGGTTATAAAAACTATATAGAACAGCTCAATTATTGGTGTAAATCCTTATTGTTTGGTAGGGTATAAGTCCTTAGCAAACGTATAATAAGCTGGTCTAAAAATGGTTGTTTTTTAAACAGTGTGATGATTTTTAAGTAAGGATAGTTTAAAATCAAACGAACATTAGAGAGTTGACTTCTTAAAACAAATAAATCTTCACAGAAGCAGTGAATTCAGCAGCTGAAACACGCCTCTATGAGTGTTCCTTTTTCTTGACTAGTATAGTGTAATTCGGTATCTGTCCGCTAGAAGGAAGAACTAATATTGCCAGAATCAAGAGTACCCGGTTTTACCCTACTCTCGCCTACTAATGAATTACAATTTACAGCTTATTGATATGTTAAGTTATCGCGATAATATATGCACAAACATAAAGACCGAGGGACATTCAACCTTTTGGCGCATTTGATCCGAATTTGGAAGCACATCTAAAAGTCTGCTGAAAATACCATATACCTAATTCCGCCCATCTCATTTTAAAATTTGTGACAGACATATGCAATGTAGATTCAAAATTCATTTTAATCTACAATTTTGTTGCCAACACCAAAATCAGATTTCACGGACAGACAGTAAAACATCTGACAGATTTGATCCAACATTTGATGAGGGTATGTAATTTTGGTGTAAATATCTAAAGAATCTGGTGCTAAACTTTCACTCAAACCTTTTTGTTTTCGAAAGTTATCGGGTTCAGAAGCAGACAATATTAATTTTAGAAATAAATTTTGTTGGACTCAAGGAGATCTAAAATGTGGAGACTCAACAAAATTTCAAGATATTTACAAGGAATTCACTTGAAAATAATGAAAATTTCTGACTTTTTCAAAAACTCTAAACTCTAATTAATATATTTCTTTTGCAGTTTTATTGTATAATTGCGATATTCAGGATGGTGTAATTGAATTTACTAACTTATTTATAGCAATTATTTTCAAAATGAAATTTAAAAATAATGATTATCACCTTATTTGACAAAATTACTTTTAGATTTTTTTATTTATGTATTATTTATTAAAACTGGTAAAGATTAAAAATAAATATTTGCCGTCAGATTTAGCCTAAAAATTGAAGCCTCCTCTTGCTGTACTTGTTTCAAGACCGAATGGCTCTTAATTCAAATTTTTGGATAAACTCGAATCAGCAGAAGTTCCGCTGTATGACCGAAACTTCGTATCAAGCAAAATTTGCCGTTACATTTATCTGAACCGGTCCCATTCCTTCCCCAACATGTTGCCTAACTGCAAACAAAGTTTGCAGGATCGCCCAATCTACTTGAATATAAATTAAAGAATTGTTCAATAAACTCCGACGTCTGTCACATTAACAGGCAGCAGATTGTCTGGATGTCAGTGATTTCGGACTTACGTGATCGAGCGCTCAAATAAGACTTCCGTTCCGCGTTGCCATTTCTGGATTCGCAGCATCCCACTTCATCCTCCCCCTAACCCCCGTTTAATCACACTGATGAATATTTCATACTCGGGATGGGATGGAACAAGCACCCGAAACTTCCGTTCTAACTCCCATTCCGAAGCGATCATTAACCCAGCCCATTCTTTCCATGGGCAGCTCCCGGTATTCCTGATCTGTGCTTTCTGCGGGAAGTGACAGAGGATATAACAGCCCATATTTCCCACTGGGAATTGCATTCTATCGCTTCCTTCTTCTTCTTTTCCTTTTTCCTTTTTTGAGCTTTCTCTAACTGTGTTTTTGTGGAAAGCACGTAAGCACTCAGCAGCAAGATGCATTTAGGAATTATACTTTATGTTTGGGAGAGTGGTAGGGGGTTGCTTATGTATATATATTTATTTGGCGGAGGGTATCTTCGGTGTTAGTAATCGCTGGAAGATATCGTTTTGAAAAATGCGTTACACTACACATAATTTATTTGATCATTCTTTTATCAGTAAATGTGAAACTACTGTTTTTTATGGTTAAAGTTCTGCTGTTTGCTTTCCATTTATTTATTCTTTTTTACCATTCGATTTTGAATCGATTCAGAGTAAGCGACATTTGGAAAGAAATAGGCACTTCTCAAGATTGTTTGATCTGCTTGGATAAATTTTATTTAGAAGATGATAAAATCTCAAATGCATCTCAGAAACGGACGTTTCACGTAGGAACAGGAGAGTACTTCCCTTTTCTTTTCAATCGGTCATGGGGTGACCAATTTTTCTCTTCTTTCATTAACAATAAACCTAGTCATGCATGCGGTAATGCAATGATACGGGGGAATAATGTACTATCTACAGAATTATTTTAGACCCACTCACACAATTAAGATCATCGAGGAGATTGACAGTTTAATAACTTTAAGGCTACAATTGTTGTACCAAATCGTAATAGTGGAAGAAAAACTGTTGATACAAAATTTGTATTGCCCTTAAAAAAGTGGTGAAGTTCCATCATGAGTTCAGACTTGGGAGTATTAATATATCTCAAACTTTTTAGCCACACTATAACATTTTTGGATGGAGACTGCATTTCAGCTGGTTCTTGTATTTGAATATCCGTTCTACACCATCTAGAGGGCATATGATCTAGGATAACATTTGGTTCGAAATCATTATGATATATTCGACAAACCTTTGGTAGAATAGATGCGTTAAGATATATAAATAAAGCGATATGATCTTAATATCATAAAGAGTATTCAGAAGTGTTTGCGCAGATACGGTATTTGCCAGGGAAAATGTGTCTTTCGACGTTTGGTGTCTTTATAACTTATCTAAGCCATTAAATCGAATCAGAAATGTGATCATCTTCTGAGGTCGCTAACATTATTGATAGCGATAATCGCTAATTTCATATACTCATTTTTCATACTTCATCTCATTCTTGGAATGAGATGAAGTATCTTCGGAAATTAATTAATTATATCTCCGGGATGATCTTAATATTAATATTTACATTATGTACAAAAACATTTTAAACCACGAAGTCTCCAATTCCAGTCCACTGCTCTATCATATTCCCCTTTGGATCTACTCCAATGGTCTATCAACATCCTTCACTCTGGAATATCATATACACTGTGGGGTCGATTCCAATCGTGCCTCCTACACTGGAATATCATATACACTGTAGGATCGGTTTCAATCGTGTCTCCTACACTGGAATATCATATACACTGTGGTGTCGGTTCTACTCGTCTCTTCTATACTGGAATATCATATACACTGTGGGGTCGATTCCAATCGTGTCTCCTACACTGGAATATCATATACACTGTGGGGTCGATTCCAATCGTGTCTCCTACTCTGGATAGTCACATGCACACTGTAAGGTCGTTCCAATTATCTCTTCTGCACAGTAATATTACAAATGCTGTGAAGTCGGCTTCACATGCCTCTCCTACACTTGACTATCACACGCAATGAGTTCGGTTCCAGTCGTCTCTCCTACACTATAATTTCACATACACACTGCGAGGTAGGCTTCACTTGTCTCTTCTGCACTGGATAGTTACAAATGCTGTGAAGTCGGCTTCAGTCGTCTTTCCTACACTTGAATATCACACACATGCTGCCAGTCATCTCTCCAACACTGCACAGTCACACACGTACTACGGGGAGAGCTCCAGTCTTTTCTCCTATACTCTGCTGTCACTCACGCACTGTGAGATCGGCTTCAATCGTCTCTAGCATATCTTTTTCAAAATCTCCTGTGAAATCATTTACTATCTTTTCATGGCGAGATGTCATTCATACGAAAGTATGATGGCAGTCCAAGATGACTTATACAGGCACTCATTATGGGCAAAGTCATCCTTAAGGCGGGTTTCCAGGGGATGTCATAATCCGAATTCTAGTAAAACCACATTTTTATTGGAAGAATTATAGCAGAAAATTATTTGACTAAAACTCGTTATGTCTTTCATTTTAAACAGAGTTTCACATGTTTTAAATGCATTGATAAAATAAGCCAGTAAGTTCAATTTAATTCGAATATGATATCAATTTTTATTGCAATTTTATTAGTTATGCACTTCCAAACCTACATATAACCGACAACCTGTCTACAATAAATGAAAACAGTTTTTTTGAAATTACTCGATTCTAATTTCTCTTATAAAAATTTCCGATGCCTTAAAATTAATTTCATCGAAAAAACAATCGAAATAAACCCCATAACAATGAGGACTCTTTAAATTCCTTTTTACAATTCTTTAATACTTACTGATTCCAGTATGGAAAATAATATCGATGTATTAAAATTCGCTTTATTCTTTTCATTACTTTTTCACTCCACGAGCAATATACTTAAAATTTTGTGGCAACATGCGTCCTTTACCACCCACCTTGAAGATGATAATGCTATTTATTGAGTTTTCTTTTTATAAGAATATTCTATCGAATTTGAAATTCTCTTTTAAATGAGAAGATAAAAAATGTTTTAAAAGTGAAACCATTAATGAGTAATTGAAAATTTTCGTATTAACTTTGATTCGTTTGACAAAAAAAATTGCACTCCTTTACAAATACGAATAATTTAAAGTTTCATTGTCTGTCTGAAACATACCTTGTTTCTTTCAATTACGTTATTTTAACTGATTGCTTTTAATAATTTATTTAGAAGCCTCTAAATATAATATTTTTTTCTTATTTCATATTATTTTCGCAATTGAAAATAACGAATAAAAGTTTCAAATGCGAATGATATTCTGCGAATTCAGAAAATATTGTGTTGTGTTTATTGATTTTGCTTTCCATTTTGTCTTGTCTTTATTTATTTGTAGCAAAAACACATCATTTTAAATTCTAATACAAAATGATTTTTTATATTTTTCTCTTTGTATGTGAAGTCCGAGAAAACTCAACGATATTGCTTGAGTTGTTATTAATGTTCTTTGTTATATATTTAAATATCTGCTTTAATATTTAATTAAAGAATTAAAAGCTAAAATGTAACATTTTTTTCTTTATTATAAAACTAAATGAAATAAAAATCGTTTTAAATCCTCGAAAACACACACATGTTAAGAATTTTAAAATAATTTTTCTTTTTCTTAAAAATGCATGTAGAATTTTTAAAAGTACAGACATTTACGTTTCCATTGAGTGCAAATATTCAGATATTAATTAGTCGCCATATGTAGCAAAAACAGCGGATAATAGCCTTTGAATTTAATTGGAAAATAGTTTATTTTGCTCTTAAGTTTTAATTTAATTCCCAAATGAGATTTCGTCAAATGAGACTATTTTCTTTCAGCCAGCAGACGATTTTATTTTCTTACTATCAAAATATTTCAATTTCCTTTGATACTATTCATTAAACGCAACGGCATTCTTCATATTTTTATAGAAGTTCAGCTTATTTTATATTAATTTAAAACCTTTCAATTCTATCCTGTCTCAATTATTTTTCTCTCAAATCTGAGCACTCTTTGATGTTCTGATTATAACATTTTTCTAATTAATAGAATTGAGTAACATATCATAACGAGAATAACTTTTTTCCTATTTCATTTAGCCGCTAAATATTAAAATAAGCAGCACTTTTAAAAACACCGCTATGAGCGTAACAGCTTTAAACAAAATGCAACATTTCTGAGATAAATTATAAAACAAAATGCCCCCAATGTCATGTTTCAGACATCGGTATAGATTTTGACACCTCGCTTAATTACCTTTTTAAGCATCCCCATTGAATAGCAGGGTTCTGTTGCAAATTTGTTTTTAATGGACTTTCCAAGACTGGCGATATTTTGTGTTGCATTATTAATTTTTAACCGTCTGTTGCATTATCTTCCAAGAAAAAGTGAAATAAGTTTGAAGATGAAATACTCTGAAATTGCATGCTGCATGCAAAAATGGTACATGCTCGAAACAATTTCAAATAAGATAATTCTGTATGGGAAAAAACGAATAAAATAGAATAACTACTACCAGATATAATGCCTTTGAATAAGCGATCCATAAAGGAAACAAAAAATTTGATATTGTTTAGATTTTAAAATATATGCTGTATATCATATAAATTGCAGTGCAAAGAATGAATCATCATATCAAGTAGAAAATAGTGCCCCCTGATTGCTAATGCTCGCCAACTTCAGGGAGGATTGCGTAGGTTTGCTACACAAACCTTGCTAGCTTTTCTCGTTACAATGCGGATGCTGTGCGTCCTACCACAATTGTTCTAAATATATATATACTAGCCGCCTTCGGCAACCAGCTTGTTTTCCAGGAATACAATTTTAACTGAATCTCCTATGAATTATTTGATATTCATGATTAAATTTGCAAAGTAATTTTAAACTTTAATTACGATAGACATTTAACTGCGTTCTTTTCTTAGCCTTGTACCTGTTCTTTTCTTTGACTACATGAATATCTGTAATGGAATCAAGTAACTGTCCATGTCAAGTAACATCTAATTGCACGATGTCGGTCCTATTTTTACATTCTTATTCCTCATGTAAAATATGCATTTGATTTCAACATTTAAATGGCACGGCGTATGTTAACTGTCCAGCAGCATGTTAACTGACTTAAAACATGCTGATAAAAATAATTCAAACAAAGCAACCATAATCGTTCAGTGTACTGGATTATTTCCGAATATACTTACTATTTTGAGGACTTCCTTTACAGATTTCACAGAAAAATTGATTACATTAAAAAAAATCCCTATCAGCAAGCTGAAAGGCAAAGGTAGATTCCTTTACGTTAATGTTACATAAGTAAGGAAATATTACATATTGATCAATACAGACATAGCCAGTGACTTTATTGTTTCCACAGATTGCAATATTTACGTAGGGATTCTGTTTTCATGACGTTTAATTTTTTATTATATCATAGTTTTATCATTCTACTCTAAAGGTTGTGCTAGATTTATTGGTCAATACATTGCTCCAATTTATTTATATCCCAACACATAATCATTCAACAGGTAGGAGTCATAAAGAAATAAATATCCCAGTAGTGCAAATATTCCCTAGATAACATTAAGCCAGCCTATCTCAAATAGTAACAGGAAATTGACACTTGACAAGAACGAAGAAAGACTCTAGATTTAAAAATTAATTTATTCAATCAAGCTTACCATATAATTGCGCGAACATTACTTTGTCATACGGTAAAATCACATGATATTAAACATTTAAACACTACTAGAATGGGCTCATTTAGAGAATTCCCTTGTTACAGAGAAAATAGCCACTAAATTCTTAACACATAAGAGAATAAAAAATATTAAACATTGTGAGTGGCAGATTAAATACATGTTAAAGCTTAGGATATGAATGCAGCCATTTTGGACAGCGAATTTAAATTTCCATCGAGAGTTAAAGGCAAATAGTTAGGCAGGAAACCTCAAAACAATATTAAAGTTAATGAGATATTTTTCAATATCAATAAGGAAAAAGGAAACTTTTATTTAAATATCCATCTTTTTTGGCTATTTTATATTAAATCTAAATCTATCTGTAATCTGTCAAATTAACTATTAAAATTAACAGTTTGATTAATTAAAATTAACTATTTAATGAATTAAAACTAACTATTTACTTAATTAAAATCAACTATTTGATAAATTAAAATTAACTATTTAATTAATTAGAATTAAATATTTAATTAATTGTGAAGAATTCTTGACTAAAATCTTCTTTATGGTTCATAGTATTTATTAGCAATAAATAAAAGTCATTGTGACTCTGTATGTATGTTCCACATCTCCTCCTAAACCACTGGACTGATTTCAGCCAAACTTTGCACACTTTTTATTTAAGACAAGATAAATGTCACTCTCAACTTTTGAAAGGCCAAAAGTTAATTAAAATTTCAATTAATTAAAAATTAAGCAAGGCGCTTTTCCGCTATATCATTGGAAAATATTATCTCACGAAACTATTTTTACACAATATTAAATTTTAAGAAATTAGCTCTTCAGTAACAAAAATTTTATTTCCATACAATTTGTTTCTCTCATTTTAATATTTTTTCAAAATTAATTTTATACAGAATCCATAACAATATTCTTTATTGTTGAAGAACAAGAATAATACGAAGAACTGTTGCCAGGATACATTAACAGAATTCTGAACGAATGCTGAAAGAAAATTTTAAAAGTAGCAACAATTTATATCGGAACCAACAATTGATTTGATTTATTTTTATGCTTTAAATTAATGAATAATTAACTATTTAATTTAATTGTTTCAAAATATTCATTAAATCCTTTCTTTTACTTTAGTAATTGTTAACAAAATTTGAAGTACCTATATAACAAATAATAATTTATGGAGAAAATCAGTTATCGGCTGTTTTTAAAAATTGTATGGTTCAATTGATATTTTCATTTTAATTAAAAACATTTCAGATCAGAAAAGGAATTTGTGTATTATAATTTTTATACAACAGTAGTTTTTACGTTAAAAATATTAGGCATGAAAGCATCTTAATATGGAGCAAATCTGGTAATATCAGCTTGTTTACAGTTTAAAAAGTGGAAGTGAATGTGGCTGATGGGAGCTTGTCAACAAGGTGTCAGATGCATAGGTTAAAACGCACTCTAAGCTGGACGGGGGGGGGGGCCTAAAAATCACTTTTCAGCTCATAACTTCTAAGTAATTCTTGCAGTTAAAAAACGTTCAGTATAAAAGTAGTTTGTTATGATAAGGTAATAATTTCCCTAATTTAAATTTTCTTTCTTCCTAAATAACGGAGCTATGGGTAAAAGATAAATTGAAGAGGGAGAACATCGCTTTTCAGCTCATAATTTCTAAGAAATTTTACCTGTCAGAAAACTATGATTAGGTGATGATTTGCCTAACTGAAATTTTCTTTCTGTCTCCAGACATAACGGAGTAATGGGGAAATTATCAATTTTTTTTTCGAGGGGGGGGGGGATTGAATATCACTTTTCAGTTTTAAACTTCTAAGCAATTCTAGCTGTAAAATCTTTCAGTACAAAAATTGTTCGTTATCATAAGTTGATAATTAGCCTAATTGAATTTTTTTTCTATCTTTATTCGTAACAGAGCTATGGGGAAATGATAAGTTGAGGGAGGGAATTGAAAATGGCTTTTTAGGTCATAACTTCTAAGCAATTGTAGCTATCAAAAAAGTTCCAGTACAAAAGTTGTTTGTTATGATGAGGCAATAATTCGTCTAATTTGAATTTTCTTTCTATATTCAATCGTAAGTGAATTATGGGGAAATGAAATTTTCAACCCCCCACCATTTCCACCCCCTTTGAGCTGGATAACCCAACTATGATCTCGGCCGAGATTTTCACCGTCCTTACAACATATCCCTCGCCGGTTAAAATCTAATCAAAATTACTCCACTTATCGTGTTCACAAGATTACATGGACAAAGTGTTATACATATACATCTCTACTAATAATAATAAGGAAAAGAACATTTTGTCCTCTATTTTCATAAGGATTAGAGATGCGAGAATTAAAGAGGGTCGAAGAGACTGCAAATGACGAGAGCTTTCCTACGAGGGGTAATATGCATAGCTTGAAAGGCACTTTAAGTTAGGGATAGGGCAGGGTAAGGGAGATAAAATCACTTTTCACCTCATAATTTCTAAGCAGTTGCAGCTAACGAAAAAGTTGAAATGAAAAATTGTTCTTCATGATAGGGCAATAATTCGCCTAATTTAAATTTTCTTTTTATCTTCAATTGTAAAGGATTTATGGGGAAATGAAAATTTCAACCCACACCATTTCCGTCCCCTTAGAGCTGGATAGCCCATCTACGAACTCGATCGACATTTTCATTATCCCTACAACATACCCCACGCTGGTTAAAATTAAATCAAAATTACTTCAGTTATCGTGTTCACAATATAACATGGGCAAAAGCGTTATATATATAAACCAAAATATGACTTGTTATATATATATATGAACATACAAAAACAAAGTAAACAAGAAGACATATCAAAATGCAATTCATAAACCAAAATTCATTAATTAAACAAAATAACCAAAACTAAAATAAATTGAAAATACTATATATACTAAGAGCAAAAGGTAAGTTGAAACATTTAGATTGTTAACATGTAAAGGATAACCTAATTATTACGAATTATAACTATTTTTCTACTTTCATCCGCTGATCGAAATCAATTGTTTTATTTCAATTGAATATCAACCCATTGTAAAAGTAAGATGAAAAAAAGAGAGTTTTCAAGCAATGATCGAGTTGCGATTGTCCAGTGCTTTAAGCTCATATGCATATAAGGAAAGCAAAGCTTCGCAGCCAAGGGATCCTATGTACAAGTTCAAAATACAGTAACAAAATTATTGAAAAATCCAGAAACTATATGAACAAACAAAATAAAAATTAGGATTAATGTTTTTAATTTATTATTGAATTTAATCTAGTTTTTTTATAATGAATCTCGCGTTCTATATTTATTTTCCTTTGCTATTATTATTATGGGACAAATTAAATTCATCAACTGCTACTATTATTATGGGAGAGAGATAATAATTTTTAATGGATGAAAAATTATGATGGAATCTGTAATTTTTCTTTTCTCTTTCGTTCTTTTCTCCTTTTACAAACATCAACAGATTGGTCGTACATTTAAACTATTCTGAGGATTAAAAGGCAAGCAGTTCTCGGTGGCTGCTTTCCTGCGAGGACGCGCTTTCAATTCGAGCGATTCCCATCTCGAAATGTACCAGATTAGCAAAATGGTATGCAGTAATTGCTGCTGCCATAACGGATTTCGCAACTCGCCCTGCGGAGCACGTAATCGGATATAATTGCGTGATAGAATTGCACGGCCTCCAGCGATGCTCACTTCAATGGACATTGCACAGACGATTCGACAACACGTTCAGTTTCAGTTTAAGGGCGTAGTTGTTAATTCGGGATCACCTATTTTGAAAAACTTAAATGTGCCATTATGGAAAAATCATCACGTTGTTGCAATGATGAGTTAATTATAATCAATTTGCGAATTCCAATGATTTGATAAAGATCTACCTAGTGATTGATATAAATGTCAGGGTAACTAGGCAGTCTTGACCATTTTTTCTAATAGACGTAGAATATTTTGATTATTTGTATCGTAATACACTTGAGTTTTAAGAATGAGATATAGTTTAAGCTAAACTGATATATCACTTAAACATGAAGTAAACATATTTCATGAAATCACTTGGGTTCAAGTCTTCCTAAGGTAGCAGCAATTTTGATCAGCTGTTTTTCTGAAAAACAAAAATATACCATTATGGAAAAATCATCACGTTGTTGCAATGATGAATTAATTATAATCAATTTGCGAATTCCAGTGATTTGATAAAGATCTACCTAGTGATTGATTTAAATGTCAGGGAAACTAGGCAGTCTTGACCCTAGCTTTATTTTTTCTAATAGTCATCGAATATTTTGATTATTTGTATCATAATACACCTGAGTTTTAAGAATGAGATATGGTTTACTCTAAACTGATGTATCACTTAAACATGAAGTAAACATATTTCATGAAATCACTTGGGGTCAAGTCTTCCTAAGGTAGTTCTTTAAATAATCCCTATTACTTAAATAATTATTTTTTTAAAATATGTGAAATAATTGTTCTCATATAAAACTCACCTGCCATATACATTAGCAATTACGATATGAAACAAGGTGAGAGATTGCTAGGGCAACCATCCAGCTTGAATTTTTGGGTTGCTGGATTACCTATAATATCCATTGCATCAGTTGGTTGCCATCACACATTGTACATCGATCAGTTACGAACAACAAATAACAATTACAGTAAATAACAAAATGTACAAATATCAACTCTTGTTTTGTGAAACTTGGTTGGGTCCATTCTCTCTACTTGGCTAGGCTCAACTTTCCCTAACTTGCATTTTCCATGTAGGGTGCTCGGAAAATATCTGTCAAAAATAAAAGGGTAGGTCAGGCATATAATAAGCAACCAAAATCGCATAGGAACATGGGTGCGCAAACGCCATCTGGAAGCAGCAGATGACATTTAAAATAATACAGCACTGGCCACAATTTCGACCATATAAAGAATAGGTTTTAACTCACAATTTACATTGAAGATTCTGTCACTTTTGTCACTGCGCAATTTCGTTAAAATTGCTAGAATATTCTGAAAGATATAAAGGTTTCCTTAAAAAACCACAATTTTTTCGCATGTTTTTTTTCTTATAACTTGCAGGGTTTTCAACCAAATTGTATAAAACTTACAGAATATGTAACAATACGTTAGAGAAGCATTGTCTTAAAATTTGAAGCAAATACTTTGAATATTAGAGAAAGTATAAGAATTTGTAGTAAATAGTTTTTACTGCGCATGCGTGAAAGGTAGCCTAATTTTTCTTACAAAACTTCAAAGCCAGATTTATAGCGAAACTTACATATAAATTCCAGTTACATACCTTTAAGAATCAGAAAGATATCGGCATTTTGGCCAGAGCTGTTTTATTTTAGATGCAATCTGCTGCCTCTTGATGACATTTGCGCACCCATGTTTCTATGTGATTACAGATGCTTATCGTATGCCTGACTTACCCTTTCATTTTTGCAAGATATTTTCCAAGCACCCTGTATAATCTAAAAATTAAACCGCTTAATTAAGATACTGCACACCATCGTCTATCAAATCATAGCTTGCAGTATGCTAAATATTTAGAAACACTTTAATCCATCATACCTTCAACAGTAAAGTTCAGATCCCCAGAATAATGGAAAATAGAAAATTTGCTTCGGAGCACCAAAACACATTCATTTACACATAATTCAGCGGCTTTTCAGATTGGAATGGAAATCCTTTCCAGTACACCATATGACAAAAGGCCAAATAGGGACGGCATTAACCAATTACCAATTGTCTTAGAATATCGGAACTATTTTCGTCAATTATTTAATGTTCAATATAACATTAACAAGATATATAAAAATATAACATTAATAACATATTGTTACAAAAGTCTTTCTGTGGGTGTATGGTGTAAACAGACCAACACGCGGGATAATGAAGAATGAAGGTTTATTCAGAAATGTGCAGGAAAAACACGTAGCACAGGTAACAGGAAACAACAGATATTGCACAGATTACCAATGTAAACAGACAACAATTCACAGGTAATAACAGTTCAGCACTTTGATATTTAGCAACACAAACAGTCAGCAAATAACTAGTAACGACAATAACTGCACTTTCAATAGCGTTCAGCTCACCAGCTTCCTAGCTCGCACTGCGGACGAAACTCTAAAGTCGTTCCCAATGGATCAACACTACTCCCTCTGATACAAACGTGGTCCTTATATACTCTCTCCGACAGGCCGTGACGTCACATGGAGTTTTCTCGTATATTTAAGCGTATTCCCTTTCCTAATAGAGATATCGAGAAAAGGGTCGCATTTTCTGGAATCACCTATTTGTCGGCAAGTCGCCAAAATGGTCGCCAAGGTCAGGGGTCCCCCAAAGGCCGATGCCCGTCACCCCATACTCACCACTGTAAAACTCCGTCCCCAACTATAAGACTAGCGGGGACATTACATCTTTCCAACAATATATAACAATATAACAATAATAACATAAACAACAATATAATACCAAATATAACAGTAAAAAATTGTAACAAAAAATCATAACAGTTCTAATTACTACATAAGAATTGTTACAACGTCCAGTTAAGTGAGAAAAATTGCGAAAAGGCAAATTTTGGGATTCTCAGTATGGTTTATAACCATTTAACATAATTTTATTTCACAAACCCTATACCGACTGAAGTATATATCATTCAACACGATTATATATCGTCCAAGCAACATAACCTATCTCAATTTTTTGAAATTTCAAAGAGAAAGGAAATACTCAATTTTTCGCCACCAATAACGGATATTTTTGAATTTTTTTAACATCTGGTGTAAACAGGAAACCACATCTTCCTACTAGATGTGAAAAATTCAGAAATATACGTTAATTGTGGCGAAAAATTGAGTATTTTCTTCCTCCTTGAAATTTCAAAAAAATTAGATAGGTGATGTTGCTTGTTCAGCCACGATATAAAAAAAATTCGAGCCTGCTTTCTGCCAAAAAGTATGTAAACTGTAATTACTTTTTTAAAACAAATAAACAGAAATTAATAAAATTAGATGTTTGTTCCTTTTGTACATGGATGATGTAATGGTATAAACAAATTACATCTCACCATTAAATGACAAATCACACAACGTAAGAGTTTTAATTTATACATTTTCCAACAAGAACTAAATCAAACTAAAATTGATAAGCTTTAAATAAAAACACAAATCGATGTCTTGACATTCTTAGAAATACATTGTGTTATTTTGTCACACACTGTATAGCACATAAACAATCCTACAAGAATTATATTTTTGTTTCAAATCCAAAAACATGATCTTGTGAAACGACATTTTTGTCAAACCTTATCATGTGCGCTTATAAAATAGATAAAAACTATTACCGGGATTTCATTGCAAAAGAAATTTTATTATCCTTTCTTAGGCCATAAACTACATTTTTCCCCGCTCTGGATAACTCATCCTTCTTAATGATCATCAATAAAGTACAAGATTGCCAGTAAACTCTTCTAGATGTCTTTCCCAATACATGACGCAGCCTTTCTTCCCAGTAATCCGAAACTTCTGACTAAAAATTTATTTTCTCATGTGGCATGGAGAGGTATTTAAACTGTTTATTGGAACTAGAATATTTTCAGCTAGACTTCAAATTTAGATCTAGATATCCTGATTTTCTGAATAAAATGTCCCGAGGAATTAAAATGTTTCTATTTAGAGGTATTTAATCTGTCTATTGGGTCTAGAATATGCATAGCTATTCAGGTTTAGGGATAGATTTCTATCTTATCACATAGAACTAAAATTTTTGATTTGTGTTCACAAATATATAGCCACAAAATAAGAAGTACTAATAATTATACGTAAAATACAATACATTTTTCTTGCAAAACAGTATAAAGAGGTCAGGTGTGTGTGTGTGTGTGTGTTTTGGATCGTTTGGCAGGTTTGGAGGGGTATGCTGGCTGTTTCGCTCGTCATTTGACCACTGTTTAAAATAATTTGGTAAATGCAAACAGCCAAACAGCCCTCGCGTATATTCAAAACGTATTTACGCTAACTAAACTAAGCTTTACAGTGACGACTTTACGCCTTTTCACTCCTGTAAGATGGGCGATGAATTATATAATTATATTGGCGCGCAGAATTTGAGTTCCATCATCACACAAACACTCTGTAACTACATGAAAATCAGTGGTGGTAGAATTTCCACAGGATAAGGTGTGTAAAACGTGGAGAGGAGAATACCAGCTCAAGTGTCGTCCTCGTTATCTGATCGTGGTTCAAAATTGCGTGGTCCGTCCCAAAATAGCCCTTGTGTTGCTTCAAAAATGGGACGTTAATATAACTAAACTAAGCTAATCTTACCTCATAAACGAATCATTTGAAAACATTCAGGATACCGTGAAATATTGTAGAACGTCTCACAATATCAAATATCCTATAATACCATGTACTGGTATTGGAGTAGCAGCGAGTCAAACGAGACAAGTTTATTCCTTAAAAAGTGAGTAAAGCATTTCTATTTTATTAGAAGAGAAGAAAAATTTTTAATTTATCGGGTAAAATTGAAAAATAACACGGAATGTTGTACAATATTCTACAGTATCGTTTGATAGTGGAGTACCAGCTTGTCCGTCTAGAGAAGTTTATTCTTTACAGCATCTATACAACATTAACACGGAAATCTCTACTAATAATAAAGGAGAATGTGTGTGTCTGTGTGTTGGCACTCTGCAGGGCACACATCTCGCCACATTCTCGACAATTATTAAAAATATTTTTGGCATAATTTACATTTTCTCTAATTTTAATAAATTATTAAAAATATTTTTGGCATAATTTACAACAATACTTTTCATTGTTGCAACGCAAATCAAAACGTTTTCATTGTTTAAACAAATATTTATTTGCGTGCTTCTCTTCCGTTGTTTAAAGCTAACGTAATATTTTTTTATGTTTAATGATGTGTTTTAGTCAGCAGATTTTCATTCAGCTAACATGTTTCTGGAAGTAAAATGTGCCACTCCATTTTAAAATTAAAATCAAATGCGTATATTTTCAAGAGGAATAAGAGAGTGAAGATGATGCCATTGTATGATACATGACACGGACAGTTACTGGACTCTATTGAGGACTGTCATGCAGACAACTAACTGAATAGGTGGAGTTAAATGTCTATCACGATTTGGAGTTTAAAATTACTTTGTTGAGGGAACCAAGAATATCAAATTATACACAGAAGATTCAATTGAAATTATATTCCCGGCGAATAAGCTGTTCGCCGAAGGCGGCTAGTTTGCAATATTAATTATATCACCCCTTATTGTAAAAGGTTGTGCACCTTTTATAGTATACTGCAACATCTCTTGCTATTACAGTTATTATTATATATTACATTAATTATCGAGTCCTCGCTTAGTAATTGACACATTGTTTCTACGCTACAATTATCAACCGGGTAAAAGAGTCAGGCTAATAAAAAGAGGAGATAGTTTTGTTGGACTCTGTCCATTTCATAACGGAATTGTCATAGAGGAATTTAGGGTTCATATCTTGAGAATAACTAAGCGATCAATCAAATGGTTCATTTTTCCATACCAAATTTTTAAAACATAAGAAATTTCTTTTCCACTGAATTTCATGAGCGATCTGAATGTTAGATCACTGAAATAAACTTTACTCGGAATTATAATTATTTCTTCGATTTTATTTAAATACAATACCCATTTTATGTACGAAAGCCCATTTTATATAATATTTATGTCTTTAAAATACTATCGCATGTAGTAACTTTTTTTTTCGATAAAATCTTCATCTCCTTAACTATTTCAAGATAAGTATAATAGAAGATTTCTAATTAAAACAAAAGCTGCTTGCCATTGCTCGAAATTCCACGACCAATATAAAGAGAAGATTTGAGATAACACAAATTTGATGCATTGATGGCAATGTTTCAAAATCTTGCGAGCATGGATTTGAAGCTCATTCTTCATATACAAAATTGGTATTCTTTCGAATGATATTTCTTCGAAGAATAACGAATGTTCAAAGGATGCAATTTGCTTGCTCCTAAAACAATAGGATTACTTCATATGAATGATATCTAGAGAGAGGTATTGTGGAATGTTTCTATTTCTCATTTTATATTAGAATTCATTCTATGTGGATGGCAAAAATTAATCCTCAAGATATATTACAGCTCAGAAGACAATATTTAAAACTTTTGATGTTCTTAAATCTCTTAGATGTCAAGTTTTCAATTTATATACAAGAGTTTCATTTGTTTTTCAAATGTTTAATGTCATTTAATCATTTGACAATGAATATAGAAAATTATTAGACTTACTGAAATATACGAAATTGTCATACATAGAGTTTTCAGTGTACTTTATATTTTCCTAATACAATGTCTTATGTATTAATCCTACGCTTCACAGCAATTCATAATTGCATTTCTACCATTTATTCCAATTCCAATTAGTATTAGATTATTTAATAATTGATTAATAAAAGAATTTTTTCCTGCATTTTGATTTCAAAATAAAATTTTTACTAAGAAAATTTAAACAATGAATATTTTTAATAAATTAAATTTAATTAAACATTTAAGATATAAATCAAAAAATTCTACATCGTTTTTTTCTAAATTCCTTATACTTATTTAAACAGCTGTACGCAATTTCTGTTCAAAAATAAAATCATGCTACATGGGGTTATTTGTGTTCTTTAAAATGTTTTGATAACTATTTATCTTATCTTCATCATGAAAAATTCTTCTAAATCCTAAAAGTGGGCCATGGTCGTGAGGTCTCGGGTTTAGAACCGTAGGGTTCAAAGTTCAGAAGCCAATTCCACCAAAGATCCGTCCTCGTGCATATTATACGGGCTTAGTGCACATTAAATCTTATTTCGAGTGCCAAATATCTCCCTGTTGGTGTTGTGAGGAAGTCTGAAGTGGGGATAGTTGACTCAGGATCTGTCCTCGTCATCTGAACACGGTTCAAAATTGCGACATTCGTCACAAAATATCTTTCGTGTTGATTTAAAACCAAATGTTAATATATTTGAACTGAAATGGACATCTAAATTCCAAATATAGTGCTAGTTTGTGCACATTCTAGACCTTGACCTTTAAAAGAAATATTATTCCATTTAATTTATTAATGTAATAATCCAAACGCATAAAATATTTTATAAAAAGGTTTTAGAACCAAATATAAACGTCAGTAAAAATTTTATCATGCATTTCTATCTAATGCTCTCACATAAATAGTAAAATTCATATTAACTGACTGCATTGGCATGCAAATTGGATTCCAAAAAGGACAAACTGTAATTGTCCTGGCGCTAGACATTAAAATATATGCCATTAAAATGAACAAAGTCTGCAGACATCTATTAGCATATACAACTTATCCCAACTGGTTTGAAAGTCAGATTTCACAATTAAAATTTTGATGTTGGGCATTTCGAAAAGAACGAGTTTATATGTTTCTTGTCGCCGAAGTATTAAAGAATTTACGTTTCACCTAATTTTGACGATCATGCTGAAGTTTCTTTAAATAACTCTAATCAATTCACGGCAACTGTAGTTTATAAATACGTTTATAAATAATCTGGAAAATTCCGCTATTGTGATAAAAAAAAATATTATCAGAAGTTTGGTATCAATAAGTAAATTCTTAACTCTATTTTTCTGAAACGTTATATCAACAGTTTCGAAATTTTTTACATTTTTAATCATAACTTGCTTTCGATTTTTTTCAAATTAAGGGGACTTGGCACCCCAAAATTCTTTTCTACAATTTTGATCAAACTTTTTCAATTTTGTAGTAGATAGATGTAAACTGAGCAGAAACTGAAATTTCTAAAATATTTTTCATTTTGAAAAATTACAAATTTAAAAATTTTAAATTTTTAAAAAAAATTAACCCTTCTTTTAAAATGCTTCTTCTCATACAATTTTTAATATTTTTCTCCAAATTTTTGAAAGGGACCTCTCAATGTACTTAACAGAAATAGGGATCGGATTTTTGATATCTACATTAGTTCCCGAGAAAAAAATTTTTGTTCAAAATTTTGTGAAAATTTTTGGAAAATATCAGAATTTTTCAGTTTGTACATTTTTAAAACATTTTCTAATCAAAATTTTTACAAATCAATCCCTAATTCTATTAAGTATGCATTTATGAGTGAACAGAAAAAAATTCAAGTAAATAGAATAAAAAGAGATCGACTTTTAGCATTTTGTAGCAGACACAATTTTGGAAAAAAGCAAACTGAGGAAAACTGCTTTAAAGTTTTAAAAACAATAAAATTGTAATAAAAACAACTTATATCAAGCTAGTTTTTTTCAGTACCTGACATTTGCGAATCCTAAGTTATCAATTTTATTAATATTTATTATTACTATAATTATTAATTAGCATCATCATTTATAGGGATAATTAGAAAAAAAAATTTAAATGCGAAAAATTTCACTTTTTTCAAATTTTTTTAGTCAAAATATTTAATAAATAATCTGCAGTACTATTTATCAAATATCTATTATAACAGAGAAAAAATTTAAAACCATTTTATTGAAATTTTATTGACAGTGAGAAATTCAAACAAAATGAGAAGCGAAAACAGTGATGATGATGATGATATGCTTAATAAAGAAGCGAAAGCAGTAAAACAGTAAACAAACAAAGATTAAACCGCTACTGTTTGAAACAACTATCTTGCTTTGCTTTTATGGAAAAAATTAGGTGGTTTTGCAACTTGCACATGAAATATGCATGATTTAAACATTGGAAGTGTGCGTGGCACGTGATGAAATGTTAGACAAAGTAACTTCATATCTCACTAAAAATTTGTCTGATTGTTTTGAAACTTTCAGATTATTAAGTCAAAGGTTCAAGGGTCATTTTCCACTCAAAATTTGAAAATCGATATTTTCATTGATTTTCCGGAATTTTTAGGGTGCCCTTGTTGTACTTTTCAATCTCTGATAAAAACTTTAGCCATCTTCATTTTCTGTTTCATGATTCTGAAATTGAGAATTGAATCATTGAATTTATCATTGAATATGTCTCCCAGAATATTATTTCCATTGTGAAATTTCTGCGAGTTTTAACGTTTTGGATAATGTCGAAGTTGTCACTGTGACCAAGAGAAGTCATATAGGGCAATTACTACGTACGCAAACAAAATTTTAACCTGCTTTCTGCCCTTATTAGCCCAAGATATTGTAAGAGTAGCCACGATTTTGTTCGATATTCTGAATGCCGCACAATATCATGAAGATGCTGCAGCAATATTGTTGGGCGCTTCATTTTAATAGGGTTGTTCACTAGGGTGTGCCGAAAAAACTCAGAACTTTTTTTCATGGCGCTATACCACGGAAAAGATGCGAATTGGTGAGAAATAAAACGAGGGAAAAAAGTAAGGAAATTGATTGATATCTTCCGTTCCCACAACGGCCTTGAAAATCGAAAAATTTGACGAAAATCGACAGTTTTTTAATAATTTTTAAAATTTTAAAATTTCTCTCTATCTGTTTTTTATAAAATTAGCTGTTAAATGCTGATCTTCTTAAGAGTAATAAAATTTATTTCATCAAAATCGGTCCTGAATTTTTGGTGGCACGTTTCTTCAGTGTTCCTCCAAAATATGCGAAATTACTTCAATATACAATTTTTGCTTACAGATTTAATGCTTTCAATATAACTTTAAGCCGTAACATTAAAAAACTCTTCTTTAAAAATTATTTAACACCTTAAAAAAGAGCGTTGAAATTTTGAAGATTCCCATTGGCGTAACATTACACCGGAAGTCGGTTGGTATAGCGGAAATTCTACATTACTCCAAATAAACAAAACAGAAAAAAACCGATGTTTAATCAAGAATATCGCCCCTGAGAATTCTTAGAAATTTAAAGTTACTTAACTACTGCTGACAACAGAAAAATGAAACTGAAACTTCTGCAAACTATCAAGATTTACTACACGAAACAAATAAACTATCTTAAAACCACTCTTCCTCTAGTCCCGTCGCCACCCCCTAAAGGAACAACTTATTGAGCGCGTCACCTGCTTTGTTGCCTCAAGCTTCGTAATTGATTAGTAATTAAATTCTCTCTTTGAATCCGAAGACCTCGTGACATTCTGATTGCACTCAACTCAGAGCAACACTTCAACGCTTTCTTCTCGCAGCAGAGTGATTTCAAAACGCGTCCGCCAGATATGAGCAATGCATCGAAAAGTAAGACATTTGCCGTTACTTTGTAATTACTTATTTGAGAAGTTTCAAACATCGCGTTATTTATTTTTGTGCAGGAGTAACGAGTCTCTTTGTGCGTATGAATTTATTGACGCATCTCAATGCGGAAATTTTGCAACAGAGTTAATTTCTTTCGGATTGGAGGAGGAAATATTCGTGACGGCTTTGAAATCGTGAAGATGTAGATGTTGAATAAATTCATCCTTTGATCCAAATTGTCTTTTGAGTTGTTGTTGACTGTTTTTAATTACAAGGTTACGAGTGGGTTACTTGTTATAAAGTGCCAATACGATGATGTTTCAAATAAACAACAAATCTTCAGTTAAAATCATCATTAAAAGTTGTTTTAGATGCTTATTTAGAGGATAATTTAATGATGCATAGTGTTTGGATTCATAACATATAGACAAGATTCTTTTTTTATCACACTTTATAAGTGACTTCTCGAAGTGGAAGTATTGAAAAAGGTGAATGGAGGATAATTCTGATATTTCAATGCAAGGTAGAAACAAATTAGCTAGTAAAAATAATTTTCCAGAAGAACCTGATTATCAGGCCTTTAGCAACCGAGGTCTCTGTTAACTGGCTTGGTGCCATAAAATCGAACAGTGTTTCCTTTTTCATCAGTAACAGTATTCAAAAAAGTTGAAGGGAGAAGAATTCTGATATTTCAATACAAGGTACACATAAATTAGCTGATCGAAATAAGTTTGCAGCAGAAACTCTATTATCTGGACATCTATCAACCTCGATCTCTGTTAACTGACCTGTACCGGAAAATTGAACAGTGTTTTTCATCTTTATTTAAAGATGAAAAACAAAGTTCGTTCTTCTGTCACAGAATCATCGAATTTTTCAGAAAAGAGAA
>BGPR01000224.1:90435-109993 GCA_013235015.1 Araneus ventricosus
GTACCAGAAAATCGAACAGTGTTTTCCATCTTTATTAAAAGATGAAATACACAGTTCGATTTTCTGGTACTTAATCACCGAATTTTTTAGAAAAAGGGAAGCAAAGTTGGCATTGCAGCCGATTCTTACGATGCGAAGTATTCTACATTGCCGTTATCGGAGAAGTGATCTTTTATAATTCAAGAAATTATTTAGAGAAAAATTCGAAGCACATTTCCATTCTGAATCACTTTAATAGTGATATGAGAAAATTCCATGCATTTTCATGAATATAGTACTGTAAGTTTGTTGGAAAGTTTCACGTTGTCTAGAGGAGGGGGGAATATTCTTTTCGGTACCTTTTCAAAGAATCATTGGGAAAATTCAAAGGAAAGAGAGAAAAACATTGACATTTGCGAGTCCTCTAATCAAAATGGTTTCAAAATATGCACGCCGTAAGTTTGATGATTAATAAAATAATTTGTTAAGATACTAATATGTGGTAGCACTTATATGCTTAATTTTATAATTTCAATTTTTGAAGACCTCGCAGAAAGAAAAGAAATCATGATTAAAAATTTTTTCTGTATTAGTCAAGTTTTCAATTAACAGCGTTGATTAGTATTCCAATCAGCTTGAATAATTGAGATTCTACTGTATAATACAGATGGTCATAAATTATTGGACCCATTTCAAAAATTAATTAAAAGAAACTATAATGTAGCAACTTTTTTTAATGAGATAGTAGCTCAAAAAGTTTTTTTTTCAGACAAGTAACGCGCCGTTGATGCGCATTGCATCTGCCGCAGCGGGAGATTCCCAACGCAAGTGTCAAAATGGCTACCATGGAGGAAAAGGCACGTCTCTGGTTCCACGAAAGCTAATTAATTGTAACAGTTCAA
The DNA here is from genome assembly GCA_013235015.1 of Araneus ventricosus. Taxonomy (NCBI): domain Eukaryota; kingdom Metazoa; phylum Arthropoda; class Arachnida; order Araneae; family Araneidae; genus Araneus; species Araneus ventricosus. The sequence goes on from BGPR01000224.1 coordinate 91,317, forward strand.
AGATGTTTTCGCATAGAGCATCGAAATTATCAGTCTCCAAGTAAGAACTTCATCAAGCCTTGGTACGAGAAATTTAAGGAAACAGGTAATATGCATCATAGGAAAGGTGCTGGACGACCATTGGTTTCAGACGAAGTTGTTGAACCTGGGAAAGAGACTTTCACTCCTTAATTACTCATACCAACGCGCTGTTGAACTTTTACAATTGATTTGCTTTCGAGCAACTAAAGCTGTAGCTTCTGCCGCACGGTAAACATTTTGACACTTGGATTAGGAATCTCCCGCTGCAGCAGATTTAGATTTAGTTCGCCGTAACGCCGCGTTACCTATCCGAAAAATTTTATTGAGCTACTCTCTCATTTAAAGGAAAACGAAGTTGCTACATTATAGGGTTTATTTCTTATTATTTTTTGAAAATGGGTCCAATAATTTATGACCACCCTGTATACGTAGTCACACAATAAACATGAGAGCACACATGATTATATGATAGTGAAATACATGAAGTTTACCTTCTTCACAAATGTTCGATGTGGCTGCCCTTCATAACTCAGAAAATGCCCCATTCGTTAATAAGCTCTTGCCATATGTTTGCAAGCATGTTCACATAGATCAAATAAAGTATAGTGCAAGTAGTGCCTTTTTCTGGATACTTTTCTGGTGCCCTCGACGGAAATTTCATTGTACTTTTAATAGTCAGCTCTTCAAGCTTTTTGATTGAGGCAACCAATTTTTTAATTCATCAGTTTTGTTTGACCATTGACATTCTATTTTCAAATCATTATCATTAACTTTATTATTACATGTTTTCTTTACATTTTTGTATGTATTGTGTTCTTCTTGTTATGTGAAGTATCCATTTATATTCTGCGCATAGTATGATCTATTGTTTTACTTATATTCTTTGTCTCGTTTTTATATTCTTTTGTGTTCTGCACATGTATACTTTTTGTGCTGTTTTTATTACCCATTTTTGGCATATTATCTACAGGTACGGTATTTTATCCATGTATACAGGTGTAGTTTTTATGTCTGTGTATATATTTTCTTTTTGCCATTTTTTCCCCTTTTTTATCTATATATTTAAGATAATATGGAAAAACCTTCAGACAGTTCGCCAGCCCAACCACTAGACGGATGATTTTTATTTCATAATCATCAATGATTTTTATTTCATATGAAGCTTATGACGTCTAGATATGTCATCAAGGGTCGCCTGCCTCCGCCACCCCCCATTTTCTAACAAAATCGGAAAAAAATATAGAGAATGTATGGTGGAGAAATGTTTTTTTTTTTTTATTTCGTTCGAAAATGGGGGGTGGGGGCAGGCGACCCTTGATAAAATATTAAGACATCATAAGCTTTCATATGAAATAAAAATTATTGAAATCCATCAAGTGGTTGGAGCTGGCGAATCTCTGAAGGTTTTACCATATCATTCTAAATATATAGATCCCAACAGTTCCATCAAAATAGCGTGTCAAAAATATTTTTAAATACCTATTGTAGGTAATGGAAACTGTTTATTTAGGGCGATATCCTTCTGTATTTATGGATCTGAAGACTGTTATGCCGAAATTCGTAAGAAAGTTATACAAAACATTACAACTAGATTAGGTTTATTGATAGATTTTACAATTTTAAAGGAATCTGTTGTCTACAAAGAATATGAAATCTACTATGGTCTGTTCCACTGATCTTCATGCAATATTTGAAACCGAAAAAAGTAGTGGCCGAGAGCCTTGAAGCAGCGAGGTGGCAGAGGCAGTACTGAGCAAAGTGGGTGCTGGCCGCGAACCCACCCGGGGGGCGGCTAGAGCGGCTTGTATTTTATTATACTCAATGATATTTTGCATACTGTATACTCCCCTTTTTGTTATGGATGCATTTGTAAGGGAATTCGAATCCTTCGTAACATTTTCTTTTTCCACTCCTTGCGCATTCAATTGATCAGGGATCTCAAAGAATGACTCTAGGCGCAGGGGCACGGAGTGGTATCCTGCTCTGTTTATCGGTAAGAGTTCCTTTAAGCCACAGGCAACATTTCACTTTTCCAGTGCTGTTGAAATTCTTTATGATTAAAAAACACAGAAAGAGTGATAAACATCCGCGAACTACATCTCGCACTTCGAAACATCCATCAGCAAACTTAGGAAACAGAACTACTAATCTTAATTACAATTAATATTTCGCGAATTATTTAGTTACGAAATTGCCAACTCATACTTTCCCATTCTGTGTACGAATACAAATTTATGAATACAAATTTTCTTTGTGAATATTTTTATTATAGTAAAATTCACATCATTCGTTTATGATCATAAGTTTCTATTAATCATTACAGAGATATATCGTATTTACAGGAGACAAAAGAGTTGGAAGCTTAAAGTCAATGATCAAATAAACCAAATCACCCCACACTTTATGCGTTACTCATATATTTCATGTGCTGTTTTTCTTTAAAAATCCGCTAAATTTAAAGGATAAAATATTTTACCAGCACAAAAAACGCATTGCTTCCCTGAATGAATTTTAAAACCCCTGATGAAATAAAAATAAATTTAAAAAGTTAATAATTATAATTATTATTTTATTCTTTTTCCGTAAATTACAAATCTTGTGAATTAAAATAATTCTTGTGCATAAGCTTGTCAAAACACATTACTGATATTTTTATTCATAGATTACAATAACATATTTATATACTTTTCGTGGAAGTAAAACACATGTCATAAATATGTGCTTACTACTATTCACATATTAACCTTTAAATGCCCAGTGTTTCCTTTAAGCCTCATACCCAATTTTGTCTTCTAAAATCTTCAGAATAAGACTGAAGCTTTAATGCCTGTTGTTGCCAATAGGATACATATTGAAAATTTTATCAAATCAATTTACAACATAGAGATAGGAAGCAGAGTGCTGATGAAAAAATAAAAATAAATTGATGTAATTCGTCTTTTCGGCTGCATCTTTTTTGCTTTGTTCGTACACTTAAGAATACCATATTTTAATCTACAATGCTGGAGGAAATCCCTTATTCTGATTATTTGGTATTAAAATCATCTGTGTCTAACATAGAATTTTATCAAGGATTTTATTTTCTGCAATAAAACCCAATGTTGTCATTTGATAACAAGCTGTTTTCTAATCATAAACCATATTTAAAACAAAATCTGATTTTTAAAGTCTTTTTTCCATATTTTATAATTCAAGAAATGAATTATAAAATATGGAATTCATATTTCATTTGGTAATTCAAGAAATGAAAGTCAAAAAACATTTTAAACATTATTTTTTAAACATATTTTAGACAATCGTCCTTTAAAAGTTTAAATGCGTGTATGCATGGTCCCATTTTATTTGAAATACTTTTGAATATGAAAGACAGGAAATAAAATAAACAATTGTTTCCGAATAAATTGTTATTTATGGAATGGCATATTTAACTTCAAAGACAATATTTTATAAAATGTATCAAATTAATTGAGTATGAAAATCAATTGTCATATTTTATAAATGCTCGTGTTTTTCTGCGACAATTGTTTTCAGAAATTCGTAAAAACATGTGTTTAAATCATTAATTTAGCTTTAAAAGATTATCACACTATATGCAGACTCCAAAGCTTCACTAAAATTTTACTAATACATTCCATCCTTCTTAAGGGAACAATAATATTCCGGACACTTGTATGGTAATGTAATTGATGCTCTATTCTTTTCTCTTGATTAATCACAAGTTGCGTTTTCTGAGTATTCTGTGAAACTATGTTTCAACCGAAATCCGAAAGACATCTGGAGTTTAAATAAATTCATTGAAGAAACATTTTTAAAAAAAATAACCTATTTTATATTCTATAAACTGGGAGATTTGAAAGTCCTTAGACAAGCTTCAAACCCCTGACTGCTTATAAGTATGCTGATAAGTAAGTCTATTTTTTGCTGCATCCTGCGTTTTTCGCAAGCTAGTCTTTACTTAGTACTATTAAAGCCTTGAATTATATTATACTTATAAAGCTTTGCATGTAAATAACAATTCGCTTGGTTCAACGGTATTTTTCAAGCGTTACATCTAAATAGTGACTTTAAAAACTCAGAAGGTTAAGAGTAGGTCAGGCGTAGAAACAAGTCATTTTTGTAAAGAATATGAGGTCAAAATCAAAGAGTTATCTCTATAGGGAGCTTTTTGCCAGTGAATTAAGTAAAAGACAATAATACATCAAGTAAAGCGTACAGCACAGATTGAATGGAATACAAATTCACAACAGCACAACAACACGAACACCAAATAATACATCAAGTAAAGCGTACAGCACAGATTGAATGGAATACAAATTCACAACAACACGAAGACCAAATAATACATCAAGTAAAGCGTACAACACATATTGAATGGAATACAAATTCACAACAGCACAACAACACGAATACCATTACAAGTCATATGCAGCAAGATAGCAGTGGCGGCTCGTCTGTTTAAAAACAAGCAGTGCTGCAATAGTTGTATGGATCTGAGTTGGAGGAAATTTTGTACTGATTATTTTGGTTTATAATGATAATATACTAAAAATTAATAGTTTTTGAGTTATAAACAAAAACTGGGAAAAAAACAAATTTTTTCATGTTTTTTTGGCTAAAACCAGATTTCTTAAAAAAAGCTTTGGTGGCAAACCTCAGATTCGTAATCAGAACCCCAAAAACATAAAGGAGCCAAAAATTACAACTCCTCCGGAATTTGATTTAAAAAACTACTTAATGACTGAACTACTGAGAAAAAGCTGAAAAACGCCAAATGAGGAAGTCGCGCCAATCGTGAGCTGGGAATAATGCAGCTCAAGGGAATCTAATTTCAAGAGCAGAAAGGGTTGCTTTTTGTTCTCCGGAATGAGCTCTTCGCGTTGTTCAATGCGCGAAAATCGGTCTTCGGGACGGGCAAAACTCTCTGCAGCTCTGGTCTGTCTTTCTCTTTATTTCTTGATTGGTTTTCTGTCTTCTTTTTTCGTTTTTTATTACTTTTTTGCCATTTTCGGTGATCATTGAACTCTCAAAGTGGGAAAGCAAACCAATTGGAATTAAAAAGTAATTACAAGCTTTTAAAATAATTTCAGGGGGACTGCAGCTCTGCAGCCCTAATGGACGACAGTCACAATGGCGTGTAGGCTCAGTATCAACAACTAATCTTCGGAGTACTTAAAATAAGTGTGTGAAGAACTTCCGTCCGAAGCGATACACGCTTCGCATGCTGTTATTCATGCAAATGTTTTGTTGTGAATTAATATTTCATTGAACTTGTGTTGCGCACTTTATTTTGTGTATCTCTTTTTTACATAATTATCTGGCAAAGAGCCCTTGTTCATGCCATGACTTGTTTATATATGACTGACTGAACCTTTAACTTTGTTTAATGACATTTCAATCATTTGTATATAACTAACAGTTACGGGGGTGGGGCACCACAACTTCATGTATGAGAAGCCGCCAGATAAGTAAGCGGGGTCTTGCTTCCCCTGGGGATATGTAATGGTGTGGGGTTGTATCACCTTCACTCTAATGACGGGGCGTCTCTCCTTCGGGGATGGTTGGGCCGTGACCAGTGATGGCTACTAGAACTCCGACTTTAAATCCCGACCGGTTATTCAAAATCTCCGCATGCCTAAATATGACGGGGGTAGTTAGTTTGTGGTATATAACTAACAGCACTTAACATTACGATGCGTTGTTCGATAGCAGCTATAAATCGTAGGCGCGCGTACAAAAAAGTAAAATCCAACTCAAAGAGTCGAAGTGGTGAAGTGTGAGGAATTCAAGCAAAAAAATAAACAAGTACAGAAGCTCCTCTCACCAATGAGGTTGAACTCATTTAAAGCATTCCACAACAGAGCGAAAACCATAAAACTTCAAACAAAACAACAGCAATATTATGTGTAACAAAATAATATTATTCGGAAGAACTGCCATAAATATCTATGTTTAAATCACTACATTTATTTCCCGAAAGAAAACAATTTCAACATTATATGCAAGCCCAAAAGCTTCATTAAAATTCTCCAAGCATACCCTATCCTTTTCATAACAAAACAAATGAAAAATTAAAACACCTGTGTATAAGAATAACTTCTCTTTCACCAGTAAACAAAATTCCGCGTTATGTTTGCTTCATTTAACTTGAACTTCTTCTTCAGCGGCGCATTCGATACACAAAGCAAAAGAGGCCTCTTCTCTGCAAAAGACCAGAGAGAAATCAGGATTTTTCAGTGGTCATGAAATATTCATGAGAGTATAGCTAAGAAAACGAATAATAGCTAAAAGATTAGATGTGCATTCTTCATCCCATATTTCAATTTTGTATTGCTCTACAAAAGCCCCCGCAGAGGAAATCTATTTTAAGAGAAAAAGAAGAAGAAATGGGAAATTTCATTCTTTCATTTGAGTTCTGGATATCCTAGTCTTTGTCAATAATTCTTTTTTTTTGAAAGAAAAAGTTGTGTAGGGAAATGTGATTTTGTTGATGTTGCTTTGGACCGTTCCTCAACTAATAAAATTTGCCTATAGCGTATATATCTTTTGAGAACTCTGTTCTTGTTTCTGTAATATCAGCTGAGCACTAAAAAATTGTATACTGCGAAATCCGCGTTTTATGTACAGTTTTTCGTAAAAAAAAGTTGAAAACTGTTAGTATTGAATTAATTATGTTATTGAGTTAATTAGCTATACTATTATTCAAGAAGGATGATTAATAATTTAGAGGCAGGAACAGAGAGTCTCGAGTTATGATCATTAACTAAGCAATGAATATCTTTATTTTTGAAATAATAATATTATTACAAAAATCGTACTGTGGGTGTATGGTGTAAACAGTCCAACAAGCAGGAAAATGGAAGATAACGCTTATTAACAAATATTCAGAAAAACACGAAGCACAGATAACAGGGGAAACACGGCACTTGCACAAATTAGCAAAGCAAACAGGCAGCAAATCACTAACAATAACAGTAATAACAGGGACAAATAGCGTTCAGCGTCTAACAGCTGACCAGCTCGCAATGCGAACAAAACTCCAAAGCGATTCTTCGAACTTCGAAGAGGTTCAGAGACGATTGTCTCATCTCAGCAACTCCTAGTATTTATATCTTTTCTGACAGGAATCATCTAGTAAATTCTGTATATCTCCGCTCCTAATAAAGATATCGAGAAAATTCCTGCATTTTTGAGGTCCTTCATTTCGCCAAATTCTCGCCAAGGGTCAAGAGTAGTTGGCCTCCATTCCTCGATAGGTAATAAGAATCTCTGTAAATGTCTCTTTCCAACAATAAGACTAACATTGTGGGAAAGCGACATTACATGTTCATAACACCATGCACTTGTCTCTCAGTAATATGGCAGATATCAAACCAGCAGACCAGCGACTTCCGGATCAGGGGAGGTTCATTAAAAACGCATTTTCATCATAAACTATGTTTATTGCACAGAATATACAAAATTATACTACAAAATAATAAATATTACAAAATAAAAGGCAAAATTTGAACAGCGGCCTATCGTCTACGTCGTTCCAAGATCACTGACGTCAGCATGCTATGGCTTGTTTCCCTTTTAACATTCCCCCAGCTGAAAATGCCAGTCTACTGGAGAGATCGGATTGAAAAAATGACTAGCTTAACGAGAGACGTTTCGCATAACGAGTGACGAGGAGAGGGGAAGTCCCAGATATTGTGCCTGCTACAGTCATATCCACGTAGCTTTTATTTTACTTTAATTCTTATCAAACATGGTGTCTAGTGACGGGGTCTGGGGACCAACCTTACTCTCAGAGAATTTTAGAAATATCACTTCCACATCGTTTACTGGCTCAAAATGATCGAAAATGCATAGGAAGAGGTTACCAAGAGAACCCTCACTTCTGCTTGGAAGAAGCTTTGCCCACTCTTTAATCCACGCTGTAACAATGTTTTCCCACTAATTGATGAGCAGCTTAATAACAACTACTTAAATCAGAATTCCAACAATTACCAAGATTCAGCAACGCGCAAATCTATATATAAAAGAGGAAAGTGTGTGTGTGTGTGTGTGTGTGTGTGTGTGTGTGTGCGCGTACGTACGTGCGATGCGATACGTGCGTGCGTGCGATGCGTGCGTGCCTGATAAAATGCGTGCGTGCGTGCGTGTTCGTTCGTTTTTCGGTTCTTTATGCACGCCCACACCGTTGGACTCACGGCCATCAAATTTGGCTAAGTGATGGATTAGCACAAGAGGGAGCTAACGCCGTAAAAATTATTTTAAAATTCGAATTAGATTTTTATTTATTTAATTAAATAACGAAAATTAAGATTTCTTACTTCCGCTGTTATTTCGTAGCATGCGTAGTAACTTCCGTTTCCGTAGCTTTTAATATGCTCTCACATATCCAGCGACGTTAGTTTGGTTTCTACACGTTGCTTCGTTTAAATTTCACAAATTTTTAATAATCCTAATCGTAGTGGCCGGGGAGTAGGGGCAGTATAGATGCCGCAGATGCTAGTTTTAAGGGGGCCATGGAGACAAAACATTACTGCATTTATGCCAGTATTTTTAATCAAATTATGATTACGGGACGTACAACATGCAACGTGCTCTCGACGGTATACCAACGTCCATATTTTTTGAAAATATTTTTGTAAAAATATATAAAATGTGTGTTTGGTTCAGATTTTATGGTCGGTATTCACACACGTACTATTTTGTGAGTCTTGATATCCATAGATTCTTTTATATTTAATCAAATTTTCAAAAGCCAATATTTGGATTTTGAGCCCTTATGATAGGATAGTAATGGTTAACAGGGGGACATGCCTGAATTATAGATATTACGAAGGGAAAGAAGAAGGCCAAAAATCTTTAGTTAGAAAATGCAAAGCTAAAAGGAAATGAAAGTAAAAATGTCCAAAGAAAGCAACTTAATTTTAACATTGGCAAAAGCACACGAGTGTTAAACAGTAAAATAAGTTAAAAACTAAAACAGACAAAAGTATTCTTACAAATTGTGTTTAAATTTATTTTGAAAATTGGTTAAAAATTAGAAAAATAGTTGTACGGAAGTGAACAAGTGTCACTTGAAAAGCTAATTTTTTGAATTTTAAGATGGTGTAAAAATATTTTTTGTGCGATTATATGTTCCAAAGTTATACGTATACGGGAAAACGTTAAAAATTGCCCTTTTTTCCGTTTTCACCTCCTTAAAGGGATGCTAGGAACATGTGTACTGAATTTTGTTCTAATCCATCAGGGTGTGTGGAATTGTATAGGGTTCAAACAAAAAGACATTAAAGTTTTTATATATAGATATTTTTTTAAAGTTTTTTCTAGTTTGTATGTTACTTTCCTTAGTTGAGTTTACTAAAAGAAAATCTATTATTAAAAGCCAATTCTCGCATTTATTCCTACATGACAATATTAATACGAATGAAAAGCTTAAATATTCACCTTTATTTGGAATATTTCATTTAGATTTGATAAGAATAACACTTTAAACCAAATTTCGTTTTTCACCATGAGTAAACGCTTCATTTTCTTATTTTATTTTTATACTTATATGAACACTTAGGGCTATGAAATATTTTTCCAATCATACATAGGGAATATCTTTGAACTTTTTTGCCGAGAATACTAATTTAAAACATAACATTTTTGTTAAACTAGAACATTTTTTTGTATTAAAATTTTAATTTTAAATTTTATTTTTATTTCCCAACGACAATTCATAAAATCTTTTAAAATAATGTACAAATAAGTTCAGGTTCAATAGTTTATCATAAAAATTTGGTTTTTTTATTTCCTTTTCCTTTTGTAACGACAATTCATGATATCTTTTTAATGATGTATAAATAAGATATCAAAATTATACAATTGTAAGAAAAAGCAAAGCTGTAATAGACATTAAAACGCATCAAAATTGACTACATATGATTAAAAACCCAAGTAAGGAAGAATCCATCTGGAAAACGTTGACAAAGGCCACTTTCCATCAATGAAGTCATCAAGTTACCTTTGACAACGTTTCCCAGATGGATTCTTCTTTAATTGGTTTTAATGGTATGTCGTCAATTTTGTTGCGTTTTAATGTCTACTACAGTTTTGTTTTTTCTTACAATTGTATAATTTTGTAATTATAATTTTGATATCTTTGTCATCGCAATTTTAATTATTGTCCTTTTATCACTTTTAGCTAATATTTTCTGTACTTACTCCAGTTTCTGTACAAATGAGATCATTTTCCTATTTTTCGCATATTTTTTATTTTCTCTTTGTTCTGCAACGACAATTCATCAAATCTTTCATAATAATGCATAAACAAGTTCATTTAACTTCCTAGAAGTCAAACTTTATCGTACTTTCGTTTCATATTTACGCCATAAAGGATGCGGATGTTATTAAACCCGCCGCAATGCTCCCTTCTTAATTTCCAGTGCCCATACCTGCGAACGCAACAATCATTTATGTGAAAGTGGAGCATGGCCATCGGAACAGCATGCGTAATAACGGTAATCGGAACCGAAACGTAAGCAACTCACGTCCCCTCGTAGTTAAAGTTGCACCAAAGTGCTCTCTTAAAGAGCGTTAATATCCTCGTTAATCGTATGAGGTCTGACAAAAGCTCTATTGACCTCGGGGGATATTGTTCCTCGGCCATTCGCAGCTAAACGACTCCAAATCGTATAACATACAAAACTGGAATACTTAAATCAGCGCGTTAGGTGCAAAGTGGTATAAGTCTTTTGTTGCCAGCTTCTTCCTTTGAGGTCCCAGCAACTCTGGGAATGAAGCCAGATTTTGGAGCAATAAGATTTGGGGATCGTTTGCGGAATTGCTGCTAGATTGCAAAATATTTTGTGTTCGTTTCTTCTTTTTGTTCGATGTTAAACTTTTAAACATTGCTAATGAGAAAAGTGAAGGATGTCCATACAGTTATATCGATGGGTTCTTTCTTTTCGATCTTGAATGCAATTTTAGGAATTTGAATTAACTTTTTTTATATTTCTCTGAAAATTTATAGAAATATTCTTCCTGAATATTTTGGAGGAAATTATATATTATTGATGAAGGACTTGGAACCTTGATTCTCGAAGAAACCTTGATTCTTCAAGAGAATTGATTCTTAAAGAGATTCATCAATTCCTTGAGAACCTTGATTCAAGAAATCCAGATTTTGCCTAGACATCTAACCAAGTTATCAAGGCTATTTTTTATGTATTATGATTGGACAAGATTCGAAAATCTTTAACTAAAATTTGAAATGTTTCAAATGAATAATTTTATTTTCAAAAGCAAAAATTTGATTGGGGAAGATATTGTAACACACATATTGTAAAATGCGTGAATACTATTGCAATATCTTCACAAAGAATATCTATGAGTGTATTTATAATATCAAACATCACAGCAAATCTATTTATAGCTTTTACAGCGCCTAATCAAATACATATATATAAAATATTGCGATCATTTTTTTTCCAAAATTATGCAGCGGATAAAGAAGATACAAAAAGATACAACAATAACAATCGATCGAGGAATGGATTGGTAAACAGAAAAGCAATGAAACTATTTTGTGCATATACATAACTGTGCTCTGGAAAAAGTTATAAATATGTGCACTATGATACTTTTATTTCGTTTAGTTAGATTCACTTCATATGTTGAAACCAAACAAGGGGTATTTGCGTTGATTATCTCATAATTCCAAACTGTATTAAGATGGCGAAGTCTACACCTGAATCATCGATACATCTAGAAACTTCTGCACCACACCAGCGGAAGCATATTTGATACGGTCGGATTTAACATGTACTACCCCAGTAGTACAAAGCTATTGTACAATATTATACGATATTGAACAATATTCGTAATATTGTACAATATCATATAATATCGAACAATATTGTGTAACATGTTGTGCCACCTGGGTATGCCGGCATACACGCAGCTCTTTGGAGGAACCAAGTCTTGAAATCGTTATTCTCTCGCCCTTGATTTTATATTTAAAAAACAATTGTATGTATTCCTCATGGCGTTGATTTCCTTAAACCTTCATGCTTTTTTTTATAAGTGAATCACCTTAGCCCTCGCAATGATATTAAACTAAGAACATAAATAATTATAGCTTATTTCTAAGCAATTAAAAATATTTGATACTCGAATATTTTATTCAGAGAAAACAGATTATTTCACTTATAATCTGAAATAGCAGAAAATAATCAATATAATTACTTTTTAATCATCATTTTTGTCAAAGAGATTATGAAGTAGCAGGTAACTTTGCATACATATTCATAAAGTCTTAAAAAATTACCATTTATTTGAATGTTTTACACCATAAAAATTCCAATTATAATCTTATTATTCCACCGATCTGATATTCAAAGTAGGAAAATTATAAAAAAGAAACACCAGATAAGTTTTTAATTACTTTGTTGCTAAGCATTGCTTTTTTTCTTTTGGCTAATAAGTTTTAAATGTAATTTGAAATTTATCTGGCATTTGTTTCTCGAAGTAACAACATAATTACGTGTTTAACATCTTTTTAACCTTACATTACAAGCTCTTTTATTTTTCAATAAAATTTGCGTAATTCAATAAAAATAAATGGAAGAAATACAGGAATATATTTTATTAAAAATGAATTAAGAATTGCTTTTTCATTAAAAGTATATAATTATTAACTATTACTCGTTTGATTAAAATTTCTTCCTTATTCCATTCAAAAATTTCTTCTCTTCTTTTTAGGTGAAACGAGATATAAAAAATATTTTTTTTCGATCATTAAATTACTCAAAATGAATTTTAAACACCAAAATCAGTAATAGTGTAAATATGGTTCAAAATGCAGTGCAAGATAAATGCCATAATCATTCTTAGATAGCTGCTTGCGTAAATATTGTTTATTAAGTTATTCCAACATCTTAACGTAATTAACGTAAGAAGACAACATATCTTTATTACAAGGACTACCGGACGAATATGTCTGAATATATATTAAAAATATTTATGAAGAATTTTGGTTAATCTAGTTGCGTCTTTATAGCCTGCTGATATTTTCTAAACTTCGGTCGGGCGCAACTCATCACTGAAATTAAAAATTAAATTTTTGCCTAGGCTTAAGGAAAAGCTTATAAAACTGAACTATTTTGTCATTTGCCATTTCAACTAACAGAATATCCCGAAATTCAGGAGGGAGTTGACATTTGTATTTCTCTTAAGGTTCCTTAGCAATGACAACTGTTTTCATTTCATTTTTTGATTTCATTTCCAGCAATAATTCGACATTTTTTAAACAATGTATTTGAAATAACGGTCATTATCATTGAATTAGGAGCTGGGACGCAGGTGTACCAACTTTTACGAATTTATAAAAGAAATATAGAAAAGAAATTGGAAAATCAAAAATTCAAACGTAACCGGCGCAATTCATCTACTAGATTAACGTGCCTCTCTCGTACGTGAAAAGTACACTAGAGAAAAACCAGAATACCCTAGTGTGAGTGATGGGGAGCCAGGAAGCTACTAGAGGTCCTACAACTCTCTTGGTAAAACCTGCACTTAGGTACAAAAAGATATGGGTGCTTCATCTCACAGATAAGATTAGTCCGACGGAAGGCTAACTACAAGCCCGGTGACTAAAATGTCGAATATCCCTTTTTACCATAGCAAAAATGCTAATAAATAGCAGAAAACATGTTTTTAAATCATTTGCTCTCAATGTTTCAATCATCTATGTTAATTTTTACTTTGCCCTGATAGTGATTTCAAGTGATCTTATGACTTCAGCGCCCTTTAACGATTTTTGTTTTGACCTCTAAGTTTTTGATTGAAAAACTATTTTATACTTTTTAGATCACTAACTGTTTTTTACAAAGTTATTTACTTTTATTATTTATGACATATTTAAATGCCAGTAAAAATCTAAATTTACAATACTAAGATCCTCCATGCCCGTAAAATCATCCTCTTTCAAACATCCACGTTAATCTTACTGATCCACGGATAAAAAAAATCAGAAGTCACCTCTTTAGTTTCCATTCACTGTTCAGGAGATTTTTCACCGCCTGACTTACACCACTGGCACTGCGGAGGCGTGACATTCATTATTCAAAATCTGGGCTACACGGAACGGTTGCCGACGTTCCATGAATTTCGATGTTATAACGGATTTTCCCTCTGCAGATACAGAGCCAAAACGCGATTCGAATGCAATTAAAATCGTATGAGCAATAGATACATCATGCATTCCTGCATCAAAGCAACACTGGCTTGATCTTTCCGCTGTTCATAACTCATTTAGGACTGTTTACTCGCCATAAATTATCGACGAACACTTCGCGTTTAACTTCGCCCCTTTTGGGGCTTTTAAAGCGGTCTATAGACTTTGACTATTCTTTAAGGCATTATTGATGAAGGTATGCCAAGACGTTATTACCCGTACAATGAAAGATTTTTCATTTTTCAAGAAAATTTATGGTAAGGAAAATTTATTTAAGTGCATATAAATGAGTGGAAGTATTACGCGAAAAGAAAGAGACACAGATTCAATTTTGAATTCATCCTTTAATTAAAATTATTAATTAAAAATTATTGATTGTTACTGACTCAAAAAACTCTATTTTCTAGAAAAAAATGCTGTAAATAAATAGTTATATTATTCAACTATAAATTATTCAAAACTTATTTTTAAACATCCCAAAGTATTAATAATGCATAAGGCTTAGGATTCACAGAACTACTTTAGATTCAGATATTTTTCATATAATAGTCTTAAGGAGCGGAATTGAGATTCATTTAACTTTCCATTAAACTGAAGGGAATAGATGGTCCTCAAATCTGATTAGACTAAAATATTATGTTTTTAAGAAGCATAACTTTGTATTGCTATTTTTCTTCCCGAAAACATAGAGGAAATCTTTCGCAGTAGTTTTTCTTACTCATGCAGTGTTATAGCTGAAAAAAGAGTTTTACAGATTTGCTGCTTGACACATTTACTCCCAAATTAATTAAGTCATATATTTCAATAAATGTAGGGTCAGGCGGGGAAAATGGGAGCAAGTAATAATTGGGAACGGTGACTACAATGTTTACTGGTACGACTCTAGCGATCAGAAATCCTGTGCTTTGGTTAAGACACTCTAGAGGAAGGAAAAATCACTTTCCTACTTTTTTCAATGTTATTTGGTAACGCTTGTTAGCTTTAATTTCAACCGTGTTCAAAAAAGTGAAATCAGAAGTTTCATTTTTCGTTATATACGTCGATTAAATGGAAGCTAAATTACTAAATTATATGTTTCTTAGATCTGTAGGATATAACAGTTATGAGGAAACTTCAATTTTCGTTTTTGGATTTCATCTTGAGGAACAGGTTAGTGTTCTTAAATACCCCTGGCGATTTTTACTGTGGAGTAATTGGGAACAGGCTTCTAATGAAACAAAAACCTATATTTTTATGGATTTGATATAATTTATTATTGGATAAGAATCAACTTTAAATCTAGACACGTGGTTACGTTATGTCTCATCAGTAAAGTTTACTATTCTATGTCAAATTAACAACTGCCATTTTAAAACAATTTACCATGTGATCTACATACGTATTACTTTTTACGTATGAAAATTGATTGTTAAAATGATATGAAGCCATTCGACTTCAAGTATGAAAAAATCACTTTCCTACTTTTTTCAATGTTATATGGTAACGTTTGTTAACTTTAATTTCAACCGTGTTCAAAAAAGTGAAATCCGAATTTCTAAAGTTTCATTTTTCGTTATATACGTTGATTAAATGGAACCTAAACTGCTAAATTATATGTTTCTTAGATCTGTAGGATATAGCAGTTACGAGGAAACTTGAATTTTCGTTTCTGCATTTCATCTTGAGGAACAGGTTAGTGTTCTTAAATACCCCTGGCGATTTTTACTGTGGGGTAATTGGGAACAGGCTACTAATGTAACAAAAACTTATATTTTTATGGATTTGGTATAATTTATTATTGGATAAGATTCAACTTTAAATCTATACAAGTGGTTACGTTGTGTCTCATCAGTAAAGTTTACTATTCTATGTCAAATTAACAACTGCCATTTTAAAACAATTTACCATGTGATCTACATACGTATTACTTTTTACGTAAGAAAATTGATTGTTAAAATGATATGAAGCCACCCGACTTCAAATATGGAAGAAAAGAAGAAACTGGTGACGAAAAAGAAGGAAACACGATACTGATGGCGGAATTTGAAGTTGAGAATTTTGGCTCTTTTCAACAAGAATTGGAGGCCACGGAGATGGTGGAAGTAATTGATCTGAAATCATCCGTGGCTGGTTTTCAACAAATATGTTTATTTTGGTCAATAACGATGGAGGTGCCAGAATGAAGACACATTATTCGTGCGTCTGCAGGTTTCAAGGAGTTGATGTTGGTGAATTTTATATGACAGGTTTGAGGACCACCAATTTGGCTAAATCAAAATTTGTTTCAGTAGTGAATGTCCAGTTTGCCATTTCCGAGAGTCAAGAAAGCTATATTCTCTTATCGTATCTTTGAAGTAGATTATAGAAAAGAAGTGTCGAAGCATTTGGTTTTCAAATAGTGTAAATCTCAAAGAAAAACTAGTAGAATAGGGAACATTTAAGTAAGGGAACATAATAAGAACATTTCAAGTGAAAAATCTACTTTCTACTACTAAATTGAACTATTTTTATGTGAGATTTTTAAGTCTTACCTATTTCCATTTAGTCTGTTATAATATTCAATTGTTTCATTTTCTATAAAGATTTATTTTCCAACTTCTCCAGACAAAATTTGAGTTAGAATGATTATAAATTACACCAAATTAGTAAATAGTTATAATAGCTTATATGCGATATCCCATGCAGTAGAAGATAATTTTGTTCAAAAGCATTCAAAAAGCAGTATTTTGAGATAATTGGTAAAAGGCATTTAAATGCATTTTGAGTCAATATACAGTAGTTTCTAATCATTTCAAATATATTCTCTTCAAATCAATTCTTACTGTGATCAGAAGCCGAAATACGTGTTCCCAATTACCCCATAGTCTCTGTGGTAATTGGGAATTGTTTGGGGTAAAATAAGAACTCTTCCAAAAGTCAGGTTGATTGATTAATAAATTATTTTTGAAAGAAGGCATTTTTTTAATGAACCCTACATAATACGTTTATGCACTCACAAGAAATATAGAACTCTTACCCATCGCATTCTATCCTTTTAAGAAGAAAAAATGACAGAAACTTCAAAAATCGTTCCCAATTACCCCAACTGACGCTATGATAAATTATGTTTAAAGCACCAAGATTAAGTTAACTGTGAAGTAAAATTAAATTCGGAGGAAAAAGATTTCTGTTTTTTCTTTTTTCTTAATTTTAGAAAGAATATAAAAAAATCGATAGAATATCATTTTTAAAAAACTTTTTTTACATAAACATTGAAGTTTTTTAAAATATAGAAAAATATCAAAAAATAAAAATCACATTCTAATTCCTGGAATTACATCAAAAATAAATCAAAGGAAAAATAAAAAAATTTCAAAATGACCGCATTTTGACTTCAACACCTGGTTAAGCCTGTTGAAAACTGTTTAGGAATTTGGTAACAGCTGTTCACTTCCTAGAAAAAGAAACCTTGGAATGCATTCGGTTTAGCCACGAAAATGAAATTTAACTGGATTATAAATAGGACATTGGGCAATAACGGACTAAAATGAAAGAAATGTCGGGTAAATAAAAATAATTAATTAACCCCTTAACCGTCACGCCCGTCATATTGACGTGCATCGAATTATCGCATTCTTAGGTTTATAAACTAAAATTTAATCATTAATCAGCTTTATAATTTGACACAAAAATGACGTAGAATCCATTCGCATCTCAAGTATTCTATGCCTTCTTCGATGAATGAAAACGACAGCCCCTTTCCAAAACAGGAGTGGGTCGTCTTATTAGATAACAAAGAAAATGGGACTCTTAAGGGGTTAAAAAAGATTTTTAAAAACACACTCTTATCAGAGTACTAAACAGCAGATTTTTTACTTTCATTTTTTTTTTTACGTTTTATTCTGATAACTATTGTTTATCAAATTCACCACCAGGTGTTGCCAGTAGTACCGAATTAAAATTCATTTCAATTAATGATTAACTGATAATTATGTTCTGGAAATATTAAAATAGTGTATTGTTATCGACAACACAAATGGGGCAAATTTTAAAATTCTAGAACATCATGAGATGTATAAAAAATTCATTACAAAATTCCATCTTTATTAATTTAATATGATACTTTGGAGACATAATGTTACAGATAACTGTACTATTTCTCTTTAAGTAACTTAATTTCTACTCACTCATATACACATAAGTAAATCTTCATTTACAAGATAAACTGAAATTTAATTTAACCAAACTCTGTAATTAAATAAGTAAGCATATTACCGAATATTACGAATGAATCTACATTTATATAAGTGTGTTTTGGATAAATTTGCAGTCAGAATAATTTTCAGAACAAAGCCTTAATTTGAGTGATAGCACAGTTAAATAAACTTATTATATGAGCCATATTATATTCAACATAATTATAACCTCGATTTATAGTTTACTTGAATTTTCTCACCGTCTACAATTTCTATGTAAATTTACGATC
>BGPR01000224.1:111236-155586 GCA_013235015.1 Araneus ventricosus
AGTTTATGTCTGAATATCATTGTCCCAGAAGAATTTCATTATTTTGGTACGAAACTGTTAATAAAGGAATCTTTTCTGAAACGATTAGTCATCTCGGAAGAGGCATGATTTGCACTTGGGGAAGTAGATATCTCTACTAATAATAAAGGAGAATGTCTGTCTGTTTGCCTGTCTGTCTGTGTATTGGCGCTCTACAAGTCAGACCACTGGATTTGAGCTACAAAATTTGGCGAAAACATACTTTGGAGGGTGGGAATGTGCACCTCGGAGCCCTTTTCTTGAAATTTTAATTAATTAAAAGTTAAGCGAAATTTTGACGTTTTCCCTTAATAACTTCCTAAAATGTAACAGCACAAAAATCATTTTTACACCATCTAAAAGTGTAAAAAAAATATCTTTCCAATGATATCAATTAAATTGCTGTACAACGTTTTCTTGGATTTTAATAAATTTTTAAAAATATTTTTTGGCATAATTTACAACTATGCTTTTTATTGTTGAAATGCAACTGAAATCGTTTTCATTGTTTAAACAAATATTTAATTGCATATTTCTCTTTCATTTTTGTAATCTGAGATAATATCCTAATACATTTTGCTTTCATGTTTTATTTCATCAAAATTTTTGTAACACTTGTAAACCAAGCTCTCCGAGATATTACTTTGCTTGCATTAAAAAATATATCCAGTAAGCTGAATGGTTATGGTTGCTATGTTTTCATTCTTTTCTCAGTATGTTTTAATCCAACAACCATAAAATGTGCGGCGTCATTTTACGTTGAAATCAAATGCATATTTTACAAGAGGAATAAGAAAGTGAAGACAGAGCTGACAATGTGGAATTAGAGATTACAGGACATGGTTAATTATTTGACTCCATTAGGAACATTTATGTAAACAATGAACAGAACAGGTCGAAGGTCACTAACAGAATATACGTTAAATATCTACCACAATCTGAAGTTTAAAATTACGTTGTTAAGGTAACCATGAATATTAAATGATGGAATATTCAATGGAAATTATATTCCCGGTACAGTACTACTAGTTACACTCGTTATTACTTAGCGTTTTCTACATAATGTCAACCATATTCACTGATAAAAGAATTAATTCAGGCTTTTTACGAACTTTGAAAAGTGTATTTATATTTTTCAGATTTCATATTCTATCTGCTACTCATCATTCAGAACTGCTAAAATTATTTTCAATACTAAATTTGATTACTAGTACGACTATGCTAGCGAATATTGAAACTGCTCTGTTTTCATTTTGAAAAGGTATTTTTTATAATAGCTGCAATTGAAATAATAACAACGATAGCTTAAAGACAAAAACGATTAACGGAAATAAAATATGCATTTGAATGTTTTGTAAAGGCAAAAACAAAATAATCCATCCATTAATTTAAAAGTTTGCGGCATTAAATCATAACAAAGAAGTTTGATTTTATTCGGATCAAAGTTTAAAGAATTGTTTTATTTCGGACACTGTAACGGTAATTTGAACGTAACCATTACGATTGTGAATCCAAAGATAAATCAAATATGAATTTCATTTTTTTATTTATAAATGATAATAAAAGATTCTAAATTCGTTACATCTGAAAAATATGAAAAGTTATGCATTTCCTGTATTTGAAATATTACGTTTATAAACATTTCTTCTATACTTAAATAAAAAAGAACAGTAAAAGTCAGTCTCAAAATCAGGAAAAAAATTGACTTTTCATCCTTATCTCCATCAGTCGGAATTAAGAAATAATGGAGTTAGAATTTTTTCGTTCGGCGTACTGCGTACTACTGCAAAGATTAAAGCATAAATGAAATTTCTAGCCTGTAGATGAAAAACTAAAAACAGTTACCCCATGTCCGGCATCCGGACAATACCGGATATTTCAGCTGAAAAAAGACAAAAAATCACACAAATTTTACTTTAAAATGGTTTTCAAAGGATAATAAAATATTGTAGAAGCCTTTTAAAAAGTGAAAAAAAAGGATTAAGAACAAGAAATTACTTGAAAATCAAAATTGACCACCGAGCTCCATTTTGGGAAGAACGATGATTTTCTCGATTTTTGTTGGAAAAACTAAAAAAATGAAATGATTCCAGGCCCGAAACGAAGAATTCTTGCTATGATTATATTTCTATGAAAATCGAGAATCAAATTAAAAATACAGCATGTAGTTTCGTCAATTATTGAATTAATAGGAGCTGTTCAAAGTTGATGCCCGGTATACCGGACACCAGGTCTGAAGGGGTTATATATCTTGATAAATTTTAAGAACTACTTTTGTCAAAAATCATTGCACGATTAATATTACTTCCCAAAGAGTTATTCTCAATTTTTTTGAACATTTTGGTCTGGAATTCAACTTTCAGTTTAATTCCTGCCCCCACCCCCACAAGAACCTTTAAGATCTGCTCTAGATCGCAGTTTCTACAGGTTTAGCTAATGATGTCATTGCTGAGCCTGGAGGGGGTTAGAGGGGGAGGGGATGCATTTTCTCTTATAATCTTGCTCTCTGTAGGTCAGCAATAAACTTTTATAACATTATTTCTAAATTTTGTCCAGCGCCTGCAAGTAAGCCATTAGAATTAGGTCAAAAATGTACGGGAACAAAGTTGTGGAAATTTTTAAGCACGAGAGTGGAGGTAGTGTACAATTTCTTATAACGTGAACCGTGGCTAGAATTGTTGAAGAAAACTGAACATTACTTACTGAACAAAAATTACATATAATGGAACCATTAAAACGTCCACCATCTTGAAAAGGTATAAAAATCGTTTTTAATGACTCAAGTAACATTCATGCGAAGTTCGAAGAAAATTGAACAACGCGTTTGGTTGTGATAGCGTAGCAAACAAATCGAAATGCCGAACGATTGAGTCAAAACAGGACTTTGCTTTACTCAGAAAATAAAATGAAAATCTTTGTTGCTTTTGTATTTTTAATTTACAGGGTGGTCATAAATGTTTGGACCCATTTAAAAAATTCATAAAAAAAACCAATAATGTTACAAATGTTTTTTTTTTATATGAGAGCGCATTTTAAAAAATTTCATATAGGTAACGCGCCGTTGGGGTAGTCTAGGTGGGCGTAAATTGTTGGACATCTTCCATTTTTGAAAGCCATTATCTGCGAAGCTATCAAAGATAGGAAAAAAATAGCATGTATTTTTAGGGAATATTACACTCTTTAATTTGTTAAATCAATTTGTAATTCGAAACTGAATGGTTTTCCACATTTTCAAGAAAAACTAAAAAAGGAAACTAGAAAACGCTCATCGGCTTCTGCTGATCTGTAGCCATTGCGTATAGAAATCTCTCGCTGTAGCAAATTTAGAACGCCGTAATGGACGCCATCCATCTAAACTTCCAACTTTTTTATTTGTACAGTTGTAACCTTATTAGTTTTTATTATTAATTTCTGAAATGGGTTCAATAATTTATGACCACCCTATATTGAAGATAAAAATTTACAAGGACTATAAACCACTAAGTGTTATTGGAAATTAAAAGCCCAAATAATAGTTACCTTAATTACAGATCACATTTTTATTCTGAATAACGAAGGAATATAACTGCCGTCATATCAGTTATTTGCTACCCGATATATTTTTATTGTGACTTTTAGTTTCCTGTGACTAATCCAGTTAACCACGACTAGTTAGTAAACAAAAACCACTCCGTTCCTAAATCCCTTATAGTTCTGAGAAGAGCAAAGGCAAGTGGGAGTAATGAATAAAGAAAGGTCGGATCTGATATGAGAAATCCTATCTGGAGTGCTGTCACAAAAAGAAGACACCAGCTGGTGGCTGCCCGCACAACTCTTGAGATCTCTAGATTAAAGATAAACCTAGGCAGAGATAGTAAATAAATATTCTAGTCTCAGTTAAAGAGGTGACGGATATTTTTATCTCAGGCACTTGAAGCGAAATTAATATCGCTAGCGGTTGCTCTATGTTGCCTTAGAAGTATGAATGATAAGCTGCAAGAATGTATATTTAATTAGGTGCTTGGGAATAATCTCATTACCTAAATGAAAAGAGTTTATTTTTGGGATTTTTTTCTTGACTTAGAAGAAGCGAAACGTTAAAATAGAAATATCAGAAATCCGAGATGTCGAAAATCTGTATTCCAAACTGACTACAATTAATTAGGGATAGTGATTATTTGGTTTCCAGAATGAATTAAAAAAACCTTGTTCCAAAAAAGGTAGAAGAGTAATTTAAAAAACGAAACATAAAAGAAAAACTATATATATTCTTTTATCTCGTCCTAGTGTATCTAAAAATTAATCAAATGTAATTTTGTAACCTTTAAATATTAATTAATTCATTTCTGAGAAAACAGCTCTCAAAGTTGAGTAGATGCATTTAAAATAACAGTGTACTTATAAATGTTCTTGGTGCCTGGTGGATATAAATTTAAATATTGAATCCTTATTACAAAGAAAATGTAGCATTTCTACACCACCATGGAAGTATTAGTGCAAAATGTGAAAACATGATCTTGGTCCATTTTAACTCTGGACCCTCCATAAATCATAAGAAAAATGTATAGTACGCATTCTAGAAAAGATTGAGAATCGTCCAACTGGACAATGATCTAAAAGCTCAGTAAGTAAATTTTCTCTTGTTTTCTACATTTAATTTGTCACATTCTAAATTCTAAAAATTATAATATCAAGCTTATATACATCTCACTTACATTTGTCTCAGTAATTTTACATGCAGGCTAACAATATTACTAAAACATATTTTATTCCAAAATTATTCATTTATTCAAGTATATAATGATTTTGTTAGAAACCGTGGGGGAATAAATACAGCTTTCTACCGTCCATATTCCTTTGCCCTGAGTAAGAACAACTTCACTAAAAGTCAGACAGCGCGTTTTACATATCAAATAACTCATAATTCTCTCAAAGTCGTCGCATATGCCGCTTGAATGTCTTCTTTGAATAGCCACCCATAAAACTTTAACATCTTTTTCTACCTCAACAAAACTTCCGTAGACAAAGTTTGCAAATCTGCACACACACGAGCCCACGGAAAAGGGAAATAATTTTTCGTTTGAGTAGTGTTTTAAATTGTGCCGATGTATCAAATTTCTTTCCAACACATAGAAAAGAATATTTTTCACGGAGGAGAGAACCCTGAATATCATCCCTCGCAAGAAACGGAGAATAGAGGATTTGGTCGTTTCTTTTAGGGGACGGGATTTGGAACGCTCGGCGAATTCAGCACTTTTCATGTCAACATGGAATGCTGCCGCTTCCTTATCGTAGTGGGTAGGCTTGCACGATGTTCTTTCACTTTAAATTTCTTCGGATTAAACCAATATGGAAGGAAGGAATGCGTGAAGAAAAATATACTTCGTCGCATTTGCTTTATCTGCGAAAGAAGGAGCACGTGAATATGAAATTTTCCTGATGCTGCTTTCAGAATCCGCTGGCACAAGAATTTTGAATTCTTCAATCAGCTAATAGGATTTGGTTTTGAATAGTTTCTGTCTTTGAGATGTTTAAATCTTTCTCAAGCTCTCAGTTTGGGGAAGGGAACAGAATCTGCTTGTCTGGAACTTTGTGGAATAAAACTAATATGCTAAAACTCGGTATGTGTTGCAATAAAATAGTATTAACCTCTTTTGTCACTTAAACTTGACTGGTGTTGTTTGTTAGATAATATTTGGAGGTCTTTTCGGCGAAGATCTGTTAGCTAAGCTCTTTGCCCAAAGGAAGTTTGAAAAGAGAAAGGATGCGGAAATGTGTATAAAATCAGAAAAATGATATAAACTTCAAAAGAAAGAAAACTATGATTTGATATTCGTAGTCCCCGACAGGTATAATATCCTTTATAACAGTGGAAACTTTCACTTTTTCACTCTGTAAACTTTAGTAGAAAATTTTATTTTCTTGTCGTTCAATGTGTAAATTATGATCAGAGATTTTTCCCTACCAATCAATTCAAACATTTTATCGAGTTATGAGTGTATTGTAAATAAATTCTTAAAATGGCATTTGAGTAGACTTGTTTATATGGCTTTTGTTAAATTTCAAAATGGTGAATGAATTTTTTCCATATCCAATCAAAAAACAATCCCTCTTAAAAGTAAGACGATTCTGCGAACATTTGACATTTATGGTGTTAATTTTACTAATTCATTGAATGAAGGTAATAAAATGAAATATATATTTCACGTAGTATAGACAATAGTGCGTAAAGTAGGCGATTCAGTAAATGGATTAATTTCATGCTCACGTCATGGACGAGTTTTCTAGTTTGTTTACTTACAGTAAAAACCTTGACTTTATCTGCTTGTATGTTGGACTTCCGCTTTGAAGATCCATTGACTTAGAATTACAGCGGAAATACGTAGTACAGGCATGTAAACAAACCAGAAAACTCGTCCATACACGTTAAAATTAACAGCGATAATTTTGGAATCCATTGCAAATCCTTTAAGAGAAGAAGCATAACACATCTCACAGTTTGGTGTTTGTTATGTTTTTCATGTGGCTGTGAAGGGAAATGAATTTATTTCATGGTGCAAATTCTTTATTCAGACTTTTGATGATGCACGCGATTTCTTAATTTTAGAAAATATTTATCTGAAAGTACCAATATATGTTCATTGCTCAGAAATAATAGGTTAAGATAATACTTCCTTTAGTATTATTGCTTTGACAATAAAAGTTCTTTGAAGTTTTTGAGAAATTTTGGTATTAAACCATAATTCCTATTTTTGCATCATTTGAAATCGAGTCCTCATTTTCATTCTTTTTTTAATATCACGGTTCACCTTTTCTTTATTATTATTCCTTATTGACTTTAAAATCAGAGTGTTGGTAATTGAAGGAGGAAGAGCCGTAATATTTTGCTGCAAGTACTTATACTCATTAGGTATGTAAATAAAAAACTAAATTAAAAAGATTCTTTTCCCTTCATCATATACTAATTGATAGGCCGGTTTGTCGTAATTCAGTTGTCTTAGTTGTCCTAAATGTCTCTTCAGTTGTTCAGTTGTCTCTCTATTCAGTTGTCTGTTATAATGCCTGTCTGCAATGAATAAGTGTGAACAACACTTCTCAGTGAACGAACTTCTAAAAACTACAAGTCTTTCGATAATGATAATGTCAAATTAAACTATTTGCATCAGGATGCAGCTCTGATCTCTTAGCCTATCTCAACGTCGTTGTGGCCTGGTAGTTTCGGAAGAAGAGACTCAATTTTCGAGGCACGATTCCACTCTATAGGGGAAACTAGAGATACTTGACCCTACTTCAACATTTTTATATTTCTCGAATATTTTAATTTTTATCATCATAAAAAGATTTGTTTTTAAGAAGGATATGTGTACTTATGCTAAACTGATATCTCATTTAATCATAAAATAAATATATTTCATGAAACCGCCTAGAGCCAAGCATCCGTAACCTTAGGGATGCTTGACCCTAAGCTAAGGATCCTTGAGCCTACTTGCGAAGAGTATTTAAATTTTTTTGATAATTTGTATGTACGCTAAATTCAGATATTAGGTTAATACAAATGAATTACAAAAGGGTGTTTATTATCGAAAAATATTAATGAACCTAATAAAAAAATAATATGGAATCTATAAAACGCAGTTGTTAATAATAAAATCTAGTTAATGAATTAAATTAGTCTAGTCATTAAATTATATCTAGTTATTAAATTAAACTAGTTCAAAATTTAATAAAGAATTAAAATATTGATTTAATTAAATGATAAAACTTACAGCAATGGAACTGGGAACCTAGCAGCGTCGTTAGCGCGTTAAAGAAATGCCGGTTTGGGAAAATTAGAAAAAAAAGAATAGCATCAAAATGAAAAAAGGGATCTAAAAAATGTTGTACGAAGCTGAAAATAGAGAAGCTTAATATACTTACTCGGTTCATCTAATATTTAAAGAAAATTAAAAGCAAAAGAATAAAAATATATTTTAAGAGAAAATTCAAATCAAGAAAGAAAGACAAATTCAATAGAAATGGAGAAACGTTAAATAAAACCAAACGATGGCAAATAGTTCGAGCAAAAGATTTTTATTCAAATAATAAATAAATAAATAAAACTTTCTTTCAGGCGAGAAAAAATAGATTGATTATATTTAAATTCTTTTTAAAGTTCTTACTAAAATGATTATTTGCATTATTTGAAATTATCATATTAAAAAGAAATTTTATTCATTAAATAATTACTAACAAACAATTTTTAAATAATTATTCTCTATGTTTGAGTTGCCATATTGTCGACAAACTCCACTCACTAGAAAACTGATCCCAACCATTAAATTTGCTTCTGTAGGTTATGACAGTCAAGCTGCAATAGCTTTTCATAGGGTCAAGTATCCCTAACTTGACATTTTCTAAATAATTTAAAAATTAAACCACTTAAAATTAAAATACCCCATAACATCATATATCAAATTAAAGCTAGAAATACATATAGCTCAGAAATAATTTAATTCATCATATATTCAATAGTAAATTTCCTATCCACTGAATTATAAAAAAGTTAACATTTATTTTTTTACCCCCAAAATATAGTTACCTACACACCATTACGATGGCTTTTTAGGTTAGAATGAAATCCCCCTCCACTAGACCATATGACCAAATAAAAATGGTACACAAAAATTACCAATTATCTCACAATCTGAGAGAATCACGTAGTGTCAAGTATCCCTAGTTTCCCCTACCTAGTATGCCTAGTTTCCCTATGTAAACGAGACTAATACAAATGAATCGTTCCTGGTCAAACATCTCCCTGCAGGTGTGGTGAGAAATTTTACGAAAGGGTGATGTTGGCTCGAATGCATTTCTCGTCATTTAATCACAGCTCAAAATTGGAATCCCTTTCCAATGAATATGTTACAGGCAAAGTTTGAAATCCGGCATTCTATATAATGCCTAGGCATTGTATATAATGCCTAAAACTAGCCGGCAGTGTATGAAACGATTTATATTTCACACATTTCCTAGGCATTCTATAGAATGCCAAATGACAAACCGGCAAAGTATGAAATAAATCGCCAATTTGATTATATAAGAAATAAAGTTAAGTGCAATTCAAAATTAAATTATTTGCTTCCTTCATGTAATAAGTAGATTCACAATTTATTTTGTTTTCTTTAATAAAAAAGGCATAAACTTTGATATGAAAACTTTCATTTTGCTTTACGAATTTTGAATAAAAGATTTTTTAATGGTACTCTTTTATTATTTTTTCTAAATAACATTTGTATTTTTGAGGAATGCACGCCTTTTAAATAATAGTCTTATTATGAACTTTTTTTCATACTTTGCCTAAATAGCATTTGTCATTCTATATAATGCTTAGGTATTATATACAATGCCTAGGAAAAGTATATAATAAATCTCATATTTCATATTTTGCCTAAACACGCCCGGCATTCTATAGAATGCCGGCATTTCACACATTGCCGATAACATATATATGAAATTTTATTTTTCAATGCACATACGGCAATTACAAATTGCATGAATGTATAATATTAATTGCTTGAATGTATTATACGAATTTCATTCATTGTATTTATAATATTTTATTAATTTTTTCTCTATTTTACTATAAAAAAATATATTCATAAGAGTTAGTTCAACGAAATCCACCCTATTCAAGTATTAATTCGATAAAGATAAATGAATTTATTCTTCAGTTCATAAGTTGCTCAAACTCTTGATGGATAAGTTCCGTTATCGTACAAATGCTGTTGAGAAAATCCGTTTTAAACTAAAACGGGTAAATTCTTTTCTCTTAAATTTAATAACTTTTTTCTTAAACCCGATGCGTTTGAGTTCGAATTTTTTTAGTGAGATCAAAACTGCTTACTCTGTTTCTTTTTTTTCTAATTTGATAAAAAGTTTTACTCTACCTTTTATAGAGAAATGACTATTTAAATTTGTTTAAATAATACTAAGCGAGAGAACGATTATTTGATAATAATTATCAATAAATATTTTTGAAAATTATCTCAAAATCTCATTTGCGGAGTCTTCATTTTAATCGTGGCCCGATAGTTAACTTCTAAACCGTTTGAGATAGACATATACGTCCAATTGTAAAAAATGCTTTAAATAAAGTAAATAATTACATTTTATCTTGTTTTAGTTACTAAATGGAATGCTGAAAGATTAAGAAGTCTAAATTTTTATACTGTTCCCTGATCCTATCAGTCATATTAAATAAATTATTTTTGTATATTTTTGCTACAATTTTAAACAAAAGAAGTTCCACTCTTCTTCGACTGAAACTGACGGAATTAATAAGATTGGAAAATCCCTATATTAGACGACTTTAGACCTGTTGAGGATCAAATAAGTTGGGGGAACAAATATTAAGGGCATTAAATATTGAATGGGGTAGCTAGGATAATTATAAAAACACTGAAGCAAGGTAGAATGCCCAGAAAAGTAATTATTAAATTAAAATATATATTGAACAATTAATTAATTCTGGGTACTAAAAAAATTAACACGATAAAAAAGCAATTCTAGCAATACTGATATATCACCTACCTTTGCTGACCTGAAAACCCTAGCAATTTAATTAAAAGTCAATTTGCATATAGTGGTAGTACAATGCTAAAAAAATAATTAAACAAAAACAAATTTATTAAATTTTAAATAATTTTTTATTTAACAATTATAGATATTGAAATTAATTACTGCCACAAAAATTAGATATATGCATAAAAATTGATGCACAGGAATGAACATTTATCAAACAAAACAAAAAATAAAAATTGTAGCTACACATTAGCACTGCAGGCCTAAGAATTATATACTAGAACACAAAGTAAAAAAAGACAACCTAAATTTGATAGAGATGTAATGAACATTATTCATTGCCACATAACAGACACTTCTTGAATTGATGAATATTATTTAATAAGTGAATTTTCCTTATATTCACTTAACAATGATATTTTGGAGTATGCAACTTGCACACTTTCGCATTTTCTTCGGCCATTTTTTTAGACTTGTATCACTCACTCCAAAAATCGGAAAAGCTGAAGATGGGAAAAAGACGTTCAGCAGTAATAGACGCTTAAAAGATGATCACGATCTCTGTAATTAAGAGTACACATTATTACGATGAAGAAGAAAAATGCTGAAGGTATTACTCATATTGCAGATCTTGTAAAAGGTGATGATCATTTATAACTCTGTAACATTGATGAAAATCAGCGTTCATGCCACCATGTAGCAGAGAACATTTTAAAATGAAGAAGAAAGAACTGCTTTCTTTCACACACAGCACCTTAATTCACAGATTGTTCCAGAATAGTGTTGTAGAAAAAAACTTCATCTCGTCTTTCAGATCATTCATCACTGTGGTTTTTTAAACTGCATCTTTTTAGGAATACCAATGAAGAATAAAAAGAATCTTCAGCTTCAGCCTCAAAAATATAAAAAATATTAACGGAAAAAATAAAAGCAGAGGCAAGACAAGACAAGACCCCAGGCCCAACCGGCCCTGGGGGCCCGCAGCTGGAAAAACACCAACCACTCGCTTACCCCATCACACAAAGAATTTTAATCGTAACGGAAAACGATTCCAGATACAGACGCCCAAAAACTGATAACGCCAAAAACCTACGCGAGCCAAGATGGCGAAGAAATAATCCCGTTGCAAAATTTGAATTTAAAAATTAATAAAGTTGAAACCTTAATGGAAACAACAACAAAAGTTAAGACAAATAATAATTAAATCGAAAACAAAGTAAATAATTAAGTAAAATTTAGAAATTTAATGAAACGGCTAAAATTAACGTTTGAATTTCAAAATTTGCCAAAGATGCCACAAGAAAAGAAAGAAACTTAAGTGGCGAAGAATTAAATTAATTAAAAATACTGACAAAGCCGAAAAAATGATGTTGATGCAATATTTGCAATCTAACAAGACCATTCCAACGGACGGCTCAAGGAAAAGCTGTCTGATGATTTGCGTAAAATAATGAAATTAGACCCAGTGTTTGCCACAAAAGAATAGAATTTTTGTTGTTTAAAATGTTTGTTTATCGAGAATATTTTACTAAATATGACTAACTAGCTGTTATGTCCTGCGTTACTCGGGATTAAAATACTTGTATGCCTTATATTTTTAATGTAATGAAATTTTTGTATAGAAAATTATAATACACAAAATTCTTTTATCGTTTGAAACGTATTTTACTTCAAATTTTGTTCATAAATATTGAAGTATAAGAATTTTTGCGAATGTCTTGGGATAATTAATTAAATAGTCAGTTTTTCATTAATAAAAAGCATTAAAATAAACCAGATTAATAGTTTTCCCTGATATAAATTATGAATCGTCTGCTTTTAAACTTTTCTTTAGTGTCCAGAGAGAGAGAATTCTGTTAATGTCTTCTATCAACTGCTCTTCGAATTTATTCTTGTTCTGCAATAATAAAAATATTGTTACGAATTGTGAGTTTTTTATATAATTTAATTTTTTTAATTATTGAAATAAGAGCAACAAATTGAATGGAAATGAAATTTGTGTCACTGAAAAGCTAATTTTTTGAACTTTAATATAATATAAAAGTAGTTTTTGTGAGATAATATTTTCAAAAGATATCGCAGAAAAACGTAAAATCTTGCTTAATTTTTAATGAACTAAAATTTTAATTAAAAGGCTTTACAGTCTTTTAAAAGTTGACAGAGATCTTTCACATCCCATAAAAAAAATTTACAAAAATAAATAGAAATAAAGGTAGATTACCTCAAAGTCTCATCGTTGACTAACAACTGAGTATCTATGGACTAGTTTTCTGCTTTATTTGTTTACATTTAAGTGCCTGTACTACGTAATTCCGGTGTAATGCTAAGTCAATGGAATCTTCAAAGCGGAAGTACAACATACAAGAAGATAAAGTCAAAGTTTTTACTGTAAGTAAACAAATCAAAAAACTCGTCCATAAATTTCCGTTATTTCAAAATCGCCTGCATTCATTCAATTATTTTTTAATTAAATTTTCAAAAATTAGCAAGACTTTAAGGAAAAATTTCACAGATATGAAACTGGTATAATTAAAAAGGTAAAATTTTGAACTTTAAGATGGTATAAAAAATTTCTAGTAATTAATTAATAACAGATGTTTAATTAACTTTTACACTTTCAAAGTTCACGAATATCTTCCTTTTGTCTTAAATAATAAGTTTGCAAAGTTTGGTAGAAATCGGTGCAGTGGTTTAGGAGGAGATGTGGAACATACCCTTATACATACATACCCAAAATAAATTTTATTTATGCCCACTTCCAATGTTCAAGTCATGCATATTTCACGTGCAATTTTTTAAATCACCTAATTTTTTTCCATGAAAGCAAAGCAAGATAGTTTTTTCAAACAGTAACGGTTTATTCTTTGTTTGTTTACTGTTTTACTGTTTTCGCTTCTTATTATTTATTAAACAATCATCATCACTGCTTTCACTTTTCTTTTTGTTTGAATTTCTCACTGTCAATAAAATTTCAATAAAATGATTTCAAATTTTTGCTCTGTTTTAATAGATATTTGATAAATAATACTGAAGATTATTTATTAAATATTTTGACTAAAAGAATTTGAAAAAAGTGAAATTTTTCTCATTTCTTTTTAAATTCTAATTATCTCTATAAATGATGAAGCTAATCAATAATTATAGTAATAATATATATTAATAAAATTGATACCTTAAGACTTGAAAATGTCAGGTTAATGCTCTAAAAAAACTAGTTTAATATAAGGTATTTTTATTGCAACTTGATTGTGTTGAAATCTTTAAAGCTGTTTTTCTCAGTTTGCTTTTTATCAAAATTTTGTCTGCTACAAAATGCTAAAAGTCAATCTCTTTACATTCTAATTACTTGAAATTTTTTTGTTCACTCGCAAATGCATGCTTAAGACAAATAGGATGGATTTGTAAAAATTTTGATTAGAAAATTTTTTTTAAATGTACAAAGTAAAAAAATTCTGATATTTTCCAAAAATTTTTACAAAATTTTGAAAAACATTTGTTTCTCAAAAACTAATGTAGATATCAAAACTCCAATCCCTATTTCTGCTAAGTTCATTGAGATTTCCCTATCAAAAAAATTTGGGGGAAAAATATTAAAAATTGTATGAGAAGAAGCATCTTCAGAAAATGCTTAATTTTTTTTTTAATTTAAAAATTTTTAATTTTTAATGTTTGAAAACGACAAATATTTTAGAAATTTTAGTTTCTGCATAGTTTACATCTATATACTACAATATTAAATAAGTTTGATCAAAATTGTAGGAAAAAAAATTTGGGGGTGCCAAGTCCCCTTAAAGAGAGGCTGAGGGGACGATTCGTCCCGAAGGGCACATCGAAAGAAGCAGCAAATTCAGACATGTAAGAAAACAATTTTATAATTAAGAAGAGCAGCGGCAATAACTGCATACATAAAAAAATTAAATCGTATGTAAATTCGGTTCTTAATGTGTGTAATTAATTCGTGTTTTTCGCCTTTTGGGTATTTCAAAGAAAGAATGGTTGTGAACGCTCGATTTCGTAACTTATGTGCTGAGATCTAGGATGACAAATTACGGCATTAATAAATTATTTTTATCCTAGAATTTTTTTAAAATGTATTTCGAGGTTCAAATGCCCCATGTAAATTGCAAAGAAAGGACGGCATGATGCAAGTTCGCCCCGGTCAGCAAAAGTAGCAGCTACGCCACTGGGCCACCCTGAATAAAAGAAATGAAAAATTTTAATCATGCACAGCAATAGTGACCTGATGTCGGAATGTCGTGAGAGCGACACTCCGTGCCGCTCCGTTTCCACTGAAAACGGTTACGCGGATCTGGTGAACGTTAAATCCGCGTTGTCATTAGATTTCTTGTTGGTGTGGAAGTTTGGAGAGAGCGAATGCCAACCTGTACAGGTGTTATTTACTTCATCTTGCCACGGTTTAACACTGTGAGGTCTGTCACAAAACAGTCCTTTTGTATCTTTAGAATGAGGTGCTAATTTAATGAAGGATAAAACAAAAAACTATCATCAAACATATGATAAACTGCATTTATTACATTAAAATCACAATTTTTTAAACTTTATCTCTTGTTCTAGGTACATGTATCTTAAGCTTAAATTTCTAAATATAATTATCTGACTTTATTTTAGAAATGGGCATATTTTCTGTTGAAGCATATAGAAATTGGCATATTTTCTGCTGAATAACAATACTGAAAGAAAGAATATCCATTATGCATCAAAATAAATCCAAAATTGGCTTCATCTGTCAAATTTACAGAATCTAAATTTAAGATTGGGAGTTAGAATGTATGAAAAAATAAAAAACGGTGGACAAAGCAAAATTCTTGTAATATTTACGAAAACAAGATTCTCGTTAATAAGAAAGTTAGTTTTTCTATACATGCTGTTTTGATTAAGTTTTTAATTTTAAAATCAATGTCTAAAAAAATACGTTGGAAGATCAATCATTGTCATCTGAGAAGACATTAATTATGATGTACTTTTACTTTTTAATAAAAGAAAGAAAAGCAAACATCATTTTTTATGAGTAACTTCATTTGCTTTGTTGTATCTGCTTTCTTTTAAGTCTTAATTAATCTTCGTCTGAACAAATAAATCTTGCATCAATTATCATAAACTAAAATTCACGAGAAAAGAAATTTGAAGTGGGTTTGCTCATGATAATTAGCTTGCAGATATAAAACACTGTTTTGAAGTATTTCCTAGCCATAATTTTACTTAACAAGGTAGAAATAACTCGAGCAAATATTTTCATAACTTTTTTTGTGACTTCAGAGTTTTCTACTTCAAAATCCTTAGAATGATGTTGTTTTGCGTTAAAAAGAAATTCGATATTTTCTTCAGAAAACAGTTGACTGATTTTTTGGAATCTGAATGGTTTTATTCAAACTGAAAGTTCGTACCTCAAAATTGGACAACAGCATTACGCAAATAATGTTTTCTGTAATATAAGTCTCCATTTAACCACTTATAGATAATTTTCTAAAAAATGCTGTTTTCTATCGTAAAAACTCATCATGGCTATTACAAAAATTATTTTCCCTAAGAAAATAAATTACTATATAGTTTTTTCCATTTATTTTTTGTCACTGGAAAACTCTTGACCATTTATTACTTTGGTAATTACATGAAAGTTTTCACACGTTCATTTTATGTTTCGTTTTCAACCTTTTGACACATCGCTCAACCATATTCTAATGCTGTTGTACGACGGTTGGAATAATAATTAATAAATGGAATACTTATGAAAAGCGATAAAAAGAGTGTCAATCTTAAATATAATTTGGTGGCGAATGCGCGCACGCCTTACCAAAGACTAATAAGAAGAGAACCACAGTAGGCTATGAACTGTCAAGAGTTAGCCTGAGCTGAGACCCAAGCCAGTAAACATATCCCAAATGCGCGAAGCTATAATTTTTTTTATCTCGATATATATATATATCTCTTTTGAGTGATCTGCATTTGTGAAATACGACTTTTTATTCTTAATGTAATAAATTTAATTGTTTTAAAAGAGTTAACTGTTTCCATAAAGCCTTATTCTTCAAATGGTTACTCTTCAGGCCAAGCCGCTAACGGCAGCTTTTAATTTCAGCTGATTCTTGGAAAGCAAAATTTCCATTTATGTTCTCAATAATTAAAGTTTCCAATTTTGATTCCTTTTTTTTACTTCGCGTCCACCTCATTATCCTATGCTATTTTATTGTCGATTAAAGGGCCTAGCCACGCAGGTTGAAAATTTCTGCTCTACAAAGAATGAATTTAAACCAATATACACATATATATACTTCAGAAGTGGTGACAGCATTATATCAATAATAGTTAAAAATCTTTTTTTCTCCAAAACATCTGATTACCATGATTTATGTCTCATTTATAGAGAGAACTTTCACACTTTAATTCCAATTGCAACCTGATGAACAACTGTCTACTTCATTACTATAAAGTGAAAATTTCAATAATTGTAAGACACTTTACATTTAGTGATATCAGATTCTCATCTTTTTCGAACTTACTTCTGCAGAAAAAGGTTTCCTCATTGGTACTAAAAATTTCTATTGCTCAGATGTATGATAACACAGTAATTTTCTAAATATGCAAGGTTATTCAGAGCAGTTGTTTATAATTTGCAAGGATATCAGGATTGAAAGAACAAATCAGTAATGGCACAGGATTACTGGAACACAAATACAACGTACGGTCGCTTGAGAGGTCGTTGTCTAAATGAAGCACAATAGGCCATAGCAAGCGCTGATTTTCCGGCCTAGGTTTATTAATGTATGCCTAGCATGCCCAGGAGTATTTGAATGCTGAAGATTGGATTCGCTGGGTATTCATTCATCAAATAATTCGATTATGTTTAAAGACAGAAGAGTTGGAATTTTACTGAGGTAAATTATTTTATTTAACTCTCCTTTAGAAGTATTCTCGTTGTTTGAAGTAACATAATTTGATATTTTTAGGAAAATTAAAATTTTAAACCAGACGTCATTACTTCTTCCGAAATCGTCAGTTTAAAGATTTATCAATGTTACTTAATTGGTTTTGTCTTTTCCCATTCACGGATATTCTCCGTCAAGCACATAATCATTCGCATCTAATGTTGTGTGAATGCCCACATGCAGCATTCCACAATATTTCCATGTAAATTGCCCATTTTCTGCATGCTGAAAGAGACAAGACAACACGGTACACAACATTTCAGCAGCAATGTTGGGCGAGCATGCTGGAAGATAGTGTTGCATCATCGCCAGCTGTGCTGTAAGCTATAATTGCTTGCATATCTAACCCGCCCACTTCGGTGATGTCATCTGTTAACCAATGGTGAAAAATCTGCTGCAGTATTTAAAGGCGATGTTCCACCTGATGATTTTCTTTTATTTTTTGTTATCATCTTACAGCGCGCGTGGTCATATGATGTAGTACTTTAATTTACGTCTTCAATTTAATTTTTGTTCTATTAAATATGTTATTGTTCTAAACTCGTGTTTTTATTCCGTGTTGTGTGCACTGTGTCACCATGAAGTAAGCCTTCTGAAGAAAGAGAGTATATATGCAATGATAGTGTGAAGTACGGTGTTCATAGCAGCTAGGGTAGTGTGCCACATCCATCACTCTGCCTGTGATTGATCATGC
This sequence comes from Araneus ventricosus, assembly GCA_013235015.1. Lineage (NCBI taxonomy): Eukaryota > Metazoa > Arthropoda > Arachnida > Araneae > Araneidae > Araneus > Araneus ventricosus. Next base: position 129,429 of record BGPR01000224.1, read on the forward strand.
CTTGCTCGAACTTACACCTTTAGCCGCTACATCGGTAACCTTCACCCCTCATATGCAATAATATTTTATTTCGTTCATACTTACTGTCAACATGGCCATGGCTCGACTTGAGAACCTATGGATATTCTTGAAATGGTTGCTCCCAGAGTTACATTCCGGCAGGTAACATGGTGTCGCGTTCTTTGTTTTCTTTTCAATCTTTTTCACTATCACAACGATCCTAATAGTGACCATAAATTATGTTTGCAAACACAAGTAACTATGTGAAAATAATCTGTGTGTGTAGGCCTGGTTTTCCTGCAAATTTTTGAACAATTATTCTGAATCGCCCTGTACTAAAGTAATGTATGCAACCAAAAAGACATCATTTCATTTGTTAATAATTTACATTTCATTTTATATTCTTAATTTGGGTCAGTATGCAACGGGCTAATAGAAACTTTGACCCAAAAAGTCCTTTTTATGGCTTTCATTCTATTTTTATTTTATTTTCATTTTTCAAAACTTACTGGAAAAGTGCATTCACATTACATGATTCACTGGAATTACCTTCTTCAGCCTGGAACTCTACTTTTTACTATTTCTCTACTGTTCTTGTAATGTTTTTATGTATTATGTTTTTTTCCTATTTATTATTAAGTTAACTTATTATTTCTTAGAGTAGTTGTTTTTTGTTAATTTTCTTCAATTGACTGTTTGGTTGTTTACTTGTGTAGTCCAAAATTCATTTATGTGTAGCTGCATTTGGCTGGAATGCTATAGTTAGCAATTGCTCTTTGCCTCGTAGGAGCAGTTAATCGCTCATGTGATCATCAAATCTTCCACATGCCTAGGCTGGTAGGAAGTATACAAGTTTATGGTTATGACTTTCATTAAGTAACAGTGTTCATCTTAATTCTGGCTTGTTTCAGCACTGAAGAATGGAAGGATTCCAGGAAAGGAAGAACAAGCTCAATGTATTATCAAATAGACCCAAGACTGATAGATTTATATTCTCTGTGAGCCAGTGGCGAATCCTGGATTTGGGTCTGGGGGAGGGTGAGGTATAAAAAGTTTTGTATCGTCGTGACGAATGTCAAATCTTATGACTTATGTAAACCAAAACACTTTGACTTTACTCATCTGACAATAAGAATCATAAAGAACACTACAATACTTTCGATAATTTAACAAAGAACACAATGATTGACTAGCAAAAACATGCTTTTGACCGTGTCAACGCTGCAAATAAGAGTGTAATGACTACAGAAGTGGGAAAACTTTCGAGCCTATCAAAAACCAGGAAGAAATATTTTCACTTTTTTTTAAAGGGAGATTAAGAAAAAACAGCTGTAGTGATTTTAAATAAAATAAAGAATTCTGGTCGAGCTCTGGAGGGGCTGCAGCCCGATAGCCACCCCCCTGTATTCGCCACTGCTGTGGGTATATCGTGATTTAGATGCATTTTAGACACAAGAATGTCTAGGCAGTAGTAGTAACAACCTTATTCTTAAACTATTCAAGTATAAGATGTCATGGTTTTTGTTGCATATTTTTCATATCTTCCATTGCTAAAATGTATAGCATATAAAATTTTGCTTCCTTTTTCCTTAGTACTTCCTTAGCTTTACAGCACGCTATTGGAACATGACTAAACCATACAGCATGCCATGTAACTATTATATTTTAGAAACTTAAACTTGTATTAAGATGAAAACTGTACTTTATCGACCTCATGGAGCGAATTGGGAAATTTCAAAACTTCTACCGGTGGCAGGTGAATAAAATTTTCTTTATTCACTTGAAAAACATCTGAATTTCGAAAATTCACTGCCGTAGAAACAGCGCCGCTTAACTTCAAAAAAATGCATTGCTTGAGATTTCAAGTTTATTCAAAATGTTACAATTCTGAATATTGTGTTAATTTTAAAATGTAGACCTTATATTTTTCTTGTGTGTTCATATTTGAAAGAAAAACATATGGGCATTTCTTCTCATTTGCTTAATGCCAGTTTCATTTTATTGCTTTTAGCATTTGTACGAATTATATTTATTTCGATTTTATATAATGTTTTTATTTATTTATTTTGTCATTGTCTATCGTCATATAATTTGATAGCAATAATAAAAAATTAACTATAATCATCAAAATATCTTAATAAACATTTATATAGAATTCATCACCATGGAATTAAAAACAGTTAACCATAAATGACACCGAATGCTAATAAACAACTAACAATAATCTTCATCATATCACATAAAAAAATCATATATTATCGAAAATAACATCTTTCAAAAGTATAAAACATCACATAAACGTATATGTCCTAGTATCATCAAAAGCTGTTATTTCACAAAGAAAATATTGGTTTATAGTAAAGTAAAATCTATGGGTTTTAAATTTAATTCGATATTGTCGTTCATTCAACTTTTTTTCTTCTAAGATCATAGCAATGAAAGAAACTTCCATAAATATCAATGCCTGTATATTCATAATTGTAACTCGTTTTTAATTGCTTTAGTAATTAAAATATTTTAGAATAATGAAAGTGAATTAAAACAGTACATTATATTTCAAATAAGTATTTCAATCATACTCTTTTATTCCACTTGATTTGTTTCATGTTAGTAAAGATCGAATTTTGTAGTCGATTTTACACTCACATCCTGATATCCTAAAGTTTTCAATTTTGTACACTTATGTATTTTCGATGACAACACATTATTCTAATATTTTCAGAACTTAATTATCAGTTAATCGATTATTTTAATTCAATTTTTATTCCACCCTCGAAGCATCACTGATAGTGAATTAAGGAAAAAAATTATTTCAAGATTCCATAATATTTATAATAATGAATTATAAATTAAGGACTGAAAAGTAGAAAATAACTGAAATAAAAAAAAATATAGTTTTTAGCACTTTATTGGAAGTTTTTTTTAAAAAAAATGCATTTTTTTAACATTTATTTGTGTTTACGTTCATTAACCGGTTTATCTTAAAGTTTGCCACATTTTCACCATTACAGATATTTCATTTAACATTCACGTAATGTGCGGGATTGCGCCAAGTACAACAATTTTTGACTGCAAAGTTGATGAAAACACGCATGTTTTGCTGATGAATTTGGAGCGTATTTCGACTGCTGTTAAGCTTACAGAAAAGTGCCGAAGATTGTTGCCTTAGGAATCCGTTATTTTAAATTTTGGGGGAAAAAATAGTTCTAGATTTGTGTTCAGCAACCCCAAAAGTGTATTATTAAGCATTTGCAGCTATTAAATTTGGAAACTACTCGAGATATTGAACTTCTTATGTCAAATGGTCAAAAGAAATATTTTTCAAAATGTTTCAAAAACTGCCGAAAAGCATTTAACATATAAACTTTGATACCCATATAAATTACAAGATAATCCGAAAGACTTCTTTACAATTCGCGTTATTTGCAATTATTCCGAAAAAATTGGTATTTTTTTTTCCTATAAGCCTCCACTGAAAATATAAGTGTAGAATATTATTTGCAATTTTGGTACCACTCATTATTTTTGTGATAAAAATATTTGTTTTAGGAGAAGACAAATTTTCATACAATGTTTATTCAAGTCTTTCTGGGAACCTATGGAGAACTGGCCCAATTAGTTACTCCAAATAAAAACCTTTGCTTATGCCAAACATTGTTCATATTCTTGCCCATAAAAAGAACTTTCGTATATGATCCAAACAAGGAAAGAATATCGCATTCTTTCCACAAACTAACGAGTTACCAATGCGAGAACAGACCCAAAACAAGTGCATCATCTCCCGATTAAAGTCCAAAAGAAACGATTTCGAGAGTTTTCTCAATAACAATGCTCACGCGAAACCGGAATAAACTCCTCAAGCTAATAAGCAGAACGCTCTTGCAGAGAACCAACCATTTTCTAAAAAGTTACCATTCGAAAATTCGAAAAATCCCTAAAACGCGAAATAGCATCGAAGGCAGATAAGGCAAAAAAAAGGGAACATTCCAACTCTCTTCTAGCAGGCGATTAAAAATAAGGATATTCGACAGCACAAGAGCCTCTTTCCATAACGAGGAATCCAGGGGTCGTTAAGTCAAGTGTTTGACTTGTCCGCAGATGTTACCCGCGTAATTACGTAATTATGTGTCCGTCGGAAGTGAGATCTTGACGTGGTTGAGTAACGAGAAGGCAGGGATAATGATGACGCTCACTGGAAATGCTATTAATCATGTCAGTGGTTGTCGGGATGAAAAGACCATGAAAAGTCAAGTGGTTTGGCAGATGCGGGTATTGTCCCATCGCCAAAAGGGGTGAGTGGTCGCCATTCACTCGATTGGTCGAACCAGTCGGTGAGATATGGGAATCTGATGATCGAGGACGGAGGTCGATGGAAGCTGGTTAATTTGGAATGGGAGAACCTTATATGTTACGGTCGTATTTAAAGGGATGGTTAAGGTAATTGAACGGGTATTTTTGATTTTAAATTCGGATTGGGATTTTGGGAATGGAAGTTACATCATAGATGTAATTGATTGGTAAATTCAATTAGTTGTACCACTTAATGAGTTGAATCATATGAGGTTATTTTTAAATGCTTCGATGATTTTTGTTCACAGTAAATTTAAATACACAGCTAGTCAATAAAAATAATATTCACGAAATAGGAGTAATTTAAAATTCGATTAGCTGTACCAATTAATGAGTTGCATCATATGCAGTGATTTTTATTCACAGTAAATTTAAATGCGCCGTGTGTAAATAAAAAGAATATTGACGTTAGCAACACTTTTACGTGCTTTTATTTAACTTATCTTGTTTCATGTTTGTACAAATGGAGTTTCGCAACCGATTTTTCAATCGCTTTCTGTTGTACAAGGGTTTTGTAATTTTATAAAGTTCTGCACTCCGATGATATTACAATATTTTAATATTTTAATAACTTAATCATCAACTAATTGCTTAATTTAATTCATTTTTGATCCCATACGAGTGGCGCTATTTAGTAGTGATTGATTTCAAGTTTTCATGATAATTAATGATCATGAAACATAGTAAAGATTAAAAAGCAGAAAAACGATAAAAATGAAAAGAAGTTTTTACAAGCGATTTTATTAATATACTAAAAATGTAGAAAATATTTGTTAAATCAAAAATCTAGAGGGCAGACCGTAAATGCTTCGATAATTTTTGCTAATAACTAAATTTAAACTAATATTTAGTTCCCCAACGGGTAAATACAAAGAATATTGTCGTTAGTATGTACCATTTTATCAACTCAAATTTTTCTGTATAATCTTTAATAGCGTTTTACCAACTCAAATCTTCAACTCGTTCTGAAATAGCCCTCGTATAGGTTTTAAAAAATGAGACTAGGCTAATCTAGGTTGTTGCTCCAGCCTCCAAACTTCCATGTTACATCAACATAAGGTCGTGCAAACCTCAAAAAAATTTCGAGCATCGCCTCTCATAGAATCGAATTTCTGTTGAACTGAAACTCAAATTGCTGACCCTTCGATCATAAATCTATTATTAAACCATAAAATTTAGTCTATTGCAGCTACTTTTATATTGAATGATTTTTTCAATGGGTTTTTGTACACTATTTTCGTATCTAATTTCTTATGTGAGAGACGGTGATGAGTCTTAGAAAATGTGTTGTAAATTCAGAACAAATATGACAAATAAAGGTTAGAAGAGGTTTTCAAAACATTATTCAAACTCTTCATTTATTTTCCACAAGTTGGGAATCTTATTCAATTCTTGTTTAAATGTTAGAGTTGCTTAAAAATAAAAATTACGATTATTTGTTGATACGTATTTACCTTCAACCAACTTCTTGAGCGTCTCTGGTAGCTGTCTAATCATCAATATAAAAGCTACCATAATGAAATATTTAATTAATCCAGACTGTCGCATTAACTATTGGATGTGTTTATTTTCTGCTTAATCGCTTTTAAAATTTCAGCGCTAATAAGTGATGAAAATCATGGTAGCAAACATCATCAAAAACAAATTTTAAGAAGTGTTTAATTTTCTGTCATCGGTAATTAATTCTTCTAATTACTTACCTTGAATTTTCTTGCAGCTCATAATTCAAAAAATAATAAGAAGAGCTTTTGCTTTAAAGGTTAATTGTCTTTGCTCCGGGCCATCATTTAGAAACAAAACATTTTCTAATTTATAAATACAAATTCGCATCTTCGTTTATTGTTACCGATGTAGAATACAATTAGTACAGTGATTTTTTGCCAATAATCGTCACCAGCGTAAAACCTTAGAAATTTTGGTAGGCTTATTGTTTAAATTCGCATTGGTCATTAATCATCAAAAAATTAATTAGAATTCAGGAAAGAAGGCCTCTTTGTACAGCGTATCAAATTTGGTTTGCTGTACAAAGAGGTAAGTTTGTTCCAGGTGCAATGGTCTCAGACTTCATCAATTACTTTTCAATATTTAACTGGATAATGTAACAGCCTTCCTTCATATGGTGCAAACAAACTTATTTATGAAATGAAAATGATTATTCTGCGTATTATTTCTGTTGTCGAAATCCCTTTTCCTCAACCAGTACAAAGCCTAAAAGTCTTCGAAATTCCGATAGGTTATTGTGCAAATTCGTACTGATCATCATCAATCTTTAAAAAATTAATTAAAATTCAGGCAAGAATGTCTCTTTGTACAGCGTATCAAATTTAGCTGCTCCAGATACAGTCATCTCAAGCTTCATCAATACTAGTAAACAGCTCTTATACCGTTATTACTTTTTAATACTTAACTGAAAAAATAGTAACCTCTTCCATGTTCAAACAAGCTTATTTATGTCAGGAAACTGATTATTTTGTTGCTGATGTTATATTATTTATGCTATCAACAATGCTGATTTTAAACTGCTAATAAATGTATTAAAATATAATTTTCCATTCAACATTTTAGTCATTAATATTTCCAACTGAAGCATATATCTCATTAATTAAATTCAAATAAAATTTTCTGCAAAAATACTTCTAACTTGGAAACAGAAATATAATACTAAGAACTGAGATTAATCAGATTATTTAACGTTATCAAATATATGTCTTTACATCTAAGAATTTCTACAAATCCTTTCATGTTTTTTCGGTATTTTCTTCTTCTTTTTTCCTCGATTTCCCATTAGTGATTACAAATTTCCTAAGTCAAACCTAACCAAAAAATCTAGCTTAGCGTTTCTTTTCAAAGGAGAAACGAAGCGCCATTTAAAATGTAATCAGCAAACCATCAGCTGAAACTATTGCAAATGTAAAAAAGATATATTTCGAAAACCATTTCTCTCATGAAAATAATGAAGAATAAAAGGTATAAGTTATAATAAATATAAATAAATTACCAATTGCTAGCACTATGCTTTGTAAGATTAAACATTACCTTATGGGCAAAACAGTTACTGTTCAAGAAGAATAATGCTTCTAAAAATATGCTGTTACAAATATACTATAGTTAAGAGATATTTTTATTTACAACCCACCCCGGCCCAGCCTACCCAAGAGGGTGTAAGGTTATAAATAGATAGTTAAGAGTTAGCAGAGAAGGGGGCATCTAATAGTTCAGTTTCAGTCACCGGTGACGATTTTCCATTCACAATGGCTACCGATCAGCAGAAGCAGATGCGCGTTTTCTGGTTTCTTTTTTCAGTTTTTCTTGAATGTCTCGAAAACTCTTCAGTTTTAACACTACATGTGAATTAACAAATTAAAGAGCGTAAAATTCCCTACAGATACACGCTTATATTTTTCTTCCAGTTTCAATATTTTGCAAGATAGTGGCTCTAAACAATTTTTTTATTTCCAGTAATGCATGACCCCCTGGACCACCAAAACGGCGTGTTACCTATCTGAAAAAAAACTTTTTTTGAATGCACTCTCATTTTTTAAAAATTCGCAGTTGAAACATGATTATTATTATTTTTTTAATTTTTGAAAAATGTCCAACAATTCCGGAACACCGTGTACAATGATACCACGGTTTCGTCGATAAACCGTGCGAAAACAATCGGTGAAATCCAAAACCGAGGAATTCATATGAATCAATGTGAATCCAATTAATTCGTTCTAGACACTCCAAAATACATACCAAATACACATTATATAGAGAATCATTATAGTGTTTATAGCCCCCGGCATTGCTCTGGGTAGAAATATTTTCAAGTCGAACCACTTATAACACTTTAAATTTAATTAAACAATTTTTCACTGTAATGTCTTTCGTTGATTTCCTTTTGCCTTCTCCTGTGTCTCTGACCCCTCGGCCAGCAGCTAAACTAACTGCCTGTACTTTGAACGAACCCCGTATTTTGAACCACTTCACACGAGTCTGACAGCCCTTGGAATTGCATCTTCCCATCTCTATCATTGCAACGAAGAGAGAACGCAACCCCATGTCCCTGTGCCTGTAATTATAACGTCGTCATTTGCAAGAGCAAATTTCCTGGGGCCTAGTATTCTTTTTGCACCCCCTGATTATATTGTGCTTTAAAAACTGGCATAAATGCAGTAGTGTTTTGTCTCTATGGCACCCCTAAAACTGGTATCTATACTTCCCTTACTCCCCGGTTGCTACGCCGCTGCACACTGATTAGGATCATTCAAAAATTTATGAAATTTAAACGAGACATCGCGTAGTAACTAAAGTAATGTCATTGGATATTTGAGGGCATATTAAAGGCTACGAAATAAAAATGGTTAACAGCGGTAAAAACACGTGAATAAAGGATTTGATGAAACGATAAATTGGTTTGAATTTTATATCGTAACAATAGAAAGCATTGTTATAAATTGAGTTTAAAATGAATTCTGAGAGGTTTATTAAAATTGGAGAAAACATTGTACAACAATTACATTGATATTATTAAAAAGATAATTTTTGCTCTTTAAGGTGGTGTAAAAATAATTTTCGTAATATTTCAGAAGTTATGGGCGAAAAGCGTCTAAAAATACCTTAATTTTTTTTATTTAATTAAATAAATAAAAATATAAATCGAATTTTAAAATAATTTTACAGCACTAGTTCCCTCTTGTATTAATTCATAACTGTGCCAAATTTGGTCGCCGTAAGTCTAACGGTGTGGGCGTGCATAAAGAACCAAAAAACCAACACTCAAATACACACACACATACTTTCATCTTTTATATATATAGATTACTAAATGCATCAAGAAATTATTTTAAAATGAATATAAAACTACTAAACACTTAATGAGTTTCTGAATGAAACACCGGTAAGAGCTTCATTTCACAATCACCACTAGCATTGCCACACCACAAAGGAGTTTGACAATATTTCTTAGGCTGATGTCCTGAACGTGCATTTTCCTCCTGTGTAAGGAAAGTCCTCTTTGGTATTTTCTTCCAAAATAGGCCAGTTACATCACAATTGAAGACTTGGGGGATAAATCCTTCAGCCTGTAGGTAATCTTTAACCAAAAACACATTATATAAATCATTATAGTGTTTATTTCTAGAAGAAACAAGAAATTATTATTAAATGAATATAAAACTGCCTAACACTTAAAAAGTTTCTGAATGGAACACAGGTAAGAGCTTCATTTCACAATCACCACTAGCATTATCGCACCACAAAAGAGTTAGACTATATTTCATAAGCTCATGTCCTGGCCGTGCATTTTCCTAAAGTGCAAGGAAGGTCCTCTTTGACATTTTCTTCCAAAAGAGGCCAGTTACATCACAGTCGAAGACATGAGGTAGTCTTGTAAGTAATCTTTGGATTCGGACACAAATGTTTCGGTCTCAGACTTGTCCCAACTCTCACTTTCGCTGTTTGTTTCTGGCAAAATTAGCAGCGAGGTCTTGTGGGCAAGACGACGAAATTCGAGACAAAGTTTTCGCAGAAAAAATCGAGTAAAACCGAAACCGAAGTCAACGAAAACAGAGGTATTAATGTAATATCATTAAACAATTAGGAATTCACCCACTTGAGGAACTTATCTCCTTGTCTTCTAATCACCCGTTTGATAGGGTTTTCTGTCCTATCTTCTGAGGCCATTATGGCTCCATAGTAGATTCACGGCTTCGTGACCCGATCCCACAAAAGACCTGCCGTACATGCAAGCCCGGTGCATGTTGAATTCGTCGAGGGTCGAACGTCCTCCCGCTGGTATGGCATGGAATTTTGGAGAGGGGTAGCCAGCTCGGGTGTCATCCACATCATCTGATTACGCTTCAAAATTGCAGCGACATCCAATAGCAACCTTCGTATAGCTTCAAATGGAACATTGGTACAGGGTGTTCCGAAAGGTCGTTTTCTCGTTGTTGTTATTTTATTTCCCACACTGACCCACGAGTCGGTACTCATAAGTCATTTTTTATTGCCCAAACCAACCCTGCTTACTCAAAGGGTGCAAAGTATGTCATTATTCGGCGAAAAGAAAAATTTCAATAAAAATATTAGTGTAATATGATACAATACAATATAAGTAATACACTACAATACAAAAAATTAGTTAATACAATATAGTATAAATAATAAATTACAAAAGAAAATGTCAATATAAATATAATAAAATACAAAACAAAAAATAATAAATAAATGTAAACATGCATGCTAAATAAATAAACATACATACATAAGAATAAGCAAAAATTGAAAAATATTTAACGTGTTATAAATATCAAATAAAATTTAAAAAACTAAACAGAAAAAAGAAACAAAATAAAAGTATAGTAATTAAAACCTCATGCAATATGGTCTAGGAACAAGAGGTGCACTAAAAAGCATCCCCTCCTCTAAAAAAACTCAGTCTGTGATACAATTTAGAAAGGAGAATTTACAAAAAAAAAGAAAAAATATCTAAAATACAATTTTGAAAACGAAAGAAAAAACGATTTCTGTAACTCAATTTAGAAAAAGAGCAGATTTCTATAACCCAATTTAGAAGAACCATAGGTCGTTTTCACAAACTTTCAAGGCAGATCAAGCATATAATCATCATCATCACTGATACATCATTTTTGCAATTTTGGAAGCGCGAACGGGGTGGACGTTAAGGTCAGTCAAGTAAGCAAAAGGAATTAAACAAAAGTTCTTTTGCAGTGAATTAAGCAAAAGAAAAGGATACACCATATAAAATGTACGACACAGATTTAGAGGAATACAAATTTACAATAGGACAACAACCCAGTTGCATAAATAACAACATTACATTATTAACAACAAAGCTTTGGAATGTTTAAGTTTATTTTTGTTATATTAAAGTATTATTTTGAAGCAACACAAGGGCTGTTTTGTTACAGTCCTCGTAATTTTGAACCGCGGACAGATGACGAGTTGTTGACTAAGTGGCAGAACATTTGGACCGATGGTGATACGGGTAGATCAACTTATGTAATAGCTCCAAAAGTTTCTTTTAAACCACTTCACCGGAATAGAGAGGAAATTTCATTTTTCACCAATCACGTCCATTTCCAATATACTTTCATCGTTTCAAGTTAGCACCCTCACCATTTTGTAGTTGTGGCGAAATTGGTACGCCATTGCACTATGCTACATCATGCATATTTACTCTGTCATGGCATATGAATCTTCCTGCCATACAATTTGAAGATCAATGGTTTAAGAATGTAGCCAATAATCAACATTCAATGAAAAAGATTAAATTAATAATCAAACATATTCATGAATGTGAATTCCTGTTCAAACCAGATTCATGATGTCAACAACTAATGGTTCTAGTGGCAACAACTAAATGTTCAAGTATGATTCATAATGGCAACAACTAATGGTTCTAGAGGCAAAAACTAATTGTTCAAGTGTGATTCATAGTGGCAATAACTAATTGTTCTAATGTGATTTGAATAGGGCTGATACAGTGAAACATCTTGGACAGATAAAGCTGCTTGAACTGCTTTTATGTATAGGTTGTTGTTTTGATAGCGTTTATTTTATTATTCATTTTATTGATATTTCTCATTTTCAATTCTGTACATTTCTGGAAATTGTAAATTGTCTCGTAAATTTTGTTTCTCAATAATGTGGTTCTGGCGTTTGGTTGCGGGGAGCGCTGGATCTGGTGCTCCTGCTTTATCCACCTTGTACCCAAATAAAACCGATTAGATGACTCTAGTAGTCATAGGTACAGGTGGTTCAGGGTGGCGTTAGGTCAAATGACGAGGACGACATCTGAGCTGGCACCCCCTCTCCAAACTTCCGCACCGCACCAGAGGGAGGAAGTTTGGCCCCCTACGTATGATTTAGCGTGCAGCATACATAGCAATCCCCATACACGGCGGGTCTTCAGTGAAATTGGGTTTCGTTGGAATATTTAAAGTAAGTTTTAAAATCGCATGCCGTCTGAAGCGATGCATGCTTCGCCTGTTGTTATTCAAGCAACTGGGTTGTTGTGCTATTGTAAGTTTGCATTCCATATAATCTGCGCATACTTTATCTGGTGTACATTTTCTTTCACTTAACCGTTTAAAGACATAACACAAGTTAACTCGTTCTAAATACCGTAGGTTTCAAAATAATTCGGTCCTTAAAAGGTTAATTTACTGACAAAGAGCCCCCTGTCACGCCCCCCACTTTGTTTCCGACCCCATGTTCTATTGCAAAAAATATTTATTTCTGTATGACTGACCTCCCTTCAAAGGTTGTAAACGACCTTTCGGGACACTCTGTATATCTCAACTAAACAAAACTAAACTCTTATCCCGTTATGTTACTCTATGTGTGATGGCTGTATTTAATACTAACTAGCAGAACATGCAGGGCGTTGCCCTTGGCATCTAGACTTCAACAAAATGAAAAAATGCCCGCAACATAAAATAAAGTTTTAAAAACGAAATCAGAACAGAAAAATATATTTCATTGCACTCCGCCAGTCAATGAGATGGTAACAATGCATGCTGGGAATGTTTACTTGGTAGAAAACTGAAATGATAAAAAAAATTAATTAAAAATCGGAGAAAAAGGGATATTTTAACAGTTCTTGTTTTAAATCAGGGAGAACTGTTTCAGTTATTACCTCAAAATATTTAAAAGCGATAACAAAGCTAGAACGTCGGCTGCAGGGAAATAAGTTTTCTTGAATTTTTCGGGAAAACTGACTTTTTTTAAACTTCTTAAAATTTAGTAAATTATGTTAGACGTTCAAAACATACTTCATAAAAACGGTAATTGTTTGTTCTATTCGTTGGTGTGCCTGTTTTCTTCCTACAATAATTAGAAACGATATTATGACGAAATGAGTGCGGAAAATCACACAAAACACCACAAAATATTTAATAAAAGTTTCTCTGGATTCAATTTTAAAATTCGGGGTTCGAGGTGCATTGAGTCACCATCAGGACTACTTGTGTGCCAAATTTCAGAGCTGTAATTGTTGCAATATTTTTCGTCTAAACATCGCACGCACACACAGAGACACATTGCCTTTTATTATTAACTCAGCTTTCAACAGTAAAAGAGAAACACGTTATTAAATATTTGTTTAAACAATGAAAACAGTTTGAAATGCGTTGCAACAATGAAAAGTATTGTTGTAAATTATACCAAAAATATTTTTAAATTTTATTAAAATTATAGAAAATATTATACGGCAACTTTTTCGTTTAAAACAAACTTTTAGACGCTTAAAAAAAACTTCATTAAAACGGAAATGCTTTGTTCTTTCTTATTGTGTATCTTCTTACGGTTATTAGAAAAAATTAAATGGAGAAATGAGTTATAAAAATCATCCAATCTACAAAATATTAAATAAAAAAATTCTAGATTAAATTTTAAAATTCCGGCTTCGAGATACATTGAATCACCATCAGGACTACCTGTGTGCCAAATTTCAGAGCTGTAAGTGCAATATTTAGTTTAAACATCATGCGCACATACACTCACACACACAAACGTTGCCTTTTATAAGTATAGATGAGGAAAGTAGAGAATCAGTAATCTCAAAAGCGATTAAAAGGACCATGGATCTAGTGACTTGAAACGAAAGGAAGTACCTTTCAATTTCTTATCTGAAATCTCATTTTTAAAAGGATATTTTGAAATTTCATAAACCTATGATCCAAAAGTGAATGAATAGAAATACGTATAAAGCCAGTGGGAGAGGAGTTTAGTTTTCTTTACAGTCTCCTCGACTTTTTAGTATACTTATATAATTTGACATTTTTTGCGCTTAGTTTCTAACCTAAGCATAGTGAAGAAAATCGAATATGAATTTTGTACCTCCTCTTTTGACGAATTTGACCGAAAATTCGTAAAGATCTACAATTTTGATCAAAAACTTTTTTGCCTATTTCATCTATCTAGTTTTTTTTGCAATATGGGGCTATCTTATAGTACACAGATAATTGCAAAGCTGGACGTTTCGGACATATGCAGATCTGAGATGAAGAGATTCATCAAAAACTCAAGGTGAAAGATTTGGGCGATTACTCTCCCTTTCTCTTACATATTTGGTACTTAGCTTCTGTTTGCACTTTTCATATACAAGGTGCCCCAGAGGGTAGTGTTTGAAAAACAAGCTAGTAGATGGCGCTATTAGATTGCGAGCAAGTGAGACCAAACTTGATGCGCATGATCATTAGAGCGGGCAATTGTATATATGTGTGTTTCGTTAACGAGCGGTGAGTTTAACTGTGTTGTTCACTTGTGATTGTCACAAGCGAAAATGAATAAATATTCAATAGATATTCGAGTGTTTATTGTGCTCGAAATACCACGAAAATGTTAAGGCAGTGCAACGGGCATGGCAGGAGGAGTCCCACACCAAGAACTGACTGGACAAAAGGATTGCAGCGAACGATTGACAGCGAAGTCTGCTCACGCGTGATGGATGGATTCCAGGACCGGTTCACTGTTGTCCTTGTTAAAGAACTTCGAACCCCTTTATCAATAATTGCCTATTATGCAATTTCAATATATATATATCACTAAAATCTTTTCATCACTCTTATTTGTTTTAAAATTCCTATCCGTTTCAAACTGAGCCTGTACATTTAGTTTGTTTAGTTATATTATCGCGCTGTTTTGAGGCAAACGAGGGCTATTGTGGGACTGACCTCGTAATTTTGAACCGTGGTGAGGTGACGAGGACAACACCTAAGGTAATTCCTCCTATTCGAAATTTCCGAACTACGCTATCGTGAGGAAATTTGGCCCTCTACGTATGATTTAGAGTGCGGCAAGCCCACATACACGACCGATCTTCAGTGGAATCGGGTTTCGAACCTGAACTCTCCGGTACCGAATCCGAGAGCTTACCACTAGACCACCGTGGCCCTTTTTCTTATACGAAAAAGTAATAAGGAAATAGGATTAAACAAAAATAGACATTTAATGCAGTAATTATAGTTTAAAATAGCTCAAAAGTCGCCAATATGTAGATAAAAGACAAGTTTTATCGAAAATTTAAATCCGCTTATAATCTTTTTCCATACAAAGAAAGAAATTCGAATCTCTAGATGTGAGTCATTTGCTATGTTTCTATGCCTGAAACATAGTAAATTTTAGGTTTGGTTCGTCTGGCTGGATTGCATCAGATGTTACTTCTGTGCGTAACAATTTTTACATCACGGAATTTACGGAAAGAATGCCAACCTAAAAGCATTATTGTGTTAATAAAAGCGAAAGTGAAAATTCTGCTTTGAAATCAATGTCCAATGAAACGAGAAAAAACGGGAGTGAAAGATTTGATGAAACAATAAAAGTGGTTTTAATTTCGTTACAACAATAAAAAGCCTTGTTACAAATTGTGTTTTAAATTAATTTTCAAAAATCCATTAAAATAAAAGAAAGAAATGAACGGGGGGAAAATTAGTACCTCTGAAAATTAATTTTTTGAGTAATAAAGTTGTATAAAAAAGGCTTATATGCAATAATATGCTCTGATGTTATTAAGGAAAGAAGCTAACATTTCAATAAATTTTTAATTGATTAAAAATCTAATCAATAAAAAATTTGAAAAAACCATTTGTATTGAATACCTACTACCCGAGAAGTAACTATCTACAAAATATAGTAACTCTAAGTTCGAAGGTCTGCCTTGTAGAGGTTTTTAAACAATTTTCATGGAATTTACAGAATCAAACAATACGCAATTTACAGAAAATATGCCAGCCTAAAACCATTATCATGTTAAAAAAAACATTTTTCGCTTTCAAACTACTTACTTCTAAATGCCAAAGCAACAAATTGATTAAATACCCATTAATCAATGAAAAAAATCATCTTGATCATAAGAAATACATAACTGAATAAAAAGCTGGGACAGAACCAAGGCCGGGAGAAATAGAATTTTTGAATGGAGAGCCATCATCAAGAATAATCAGGAATGAATAAATATTTTAGTGATTAATGAGATTGTAAATACATATTTTATCCCTCTCATTATTCTTTCAGGGGCAGGCATTAAGTGAAACATCGAAATGGCTCGGCTCCTTATTTATCAGTTTATCTTGCGGGAATTGTTTTTCTGTGGAGGAATGACAGAAGAAACTCACAGAACGAGGCCATTTACGAATAACGAGATTTAGATTATGAATGAGCACTTTTCACTGCCCTAATGAGTACTTTTTATTTCGAAATGAGATTGTTATGGATATTATATTTGGGTCTTCATACAATACAGACTATTTTTCTTTTGGTAATTCAAATGTAAAATAACACACGAAACCTTTAAAAGAATGCTTATAGGTAAATCGTTATTTTCTAATCCGTTTTTTCATAATGAATAATACAGTTAATTTAAATTCAGTTATTAATTACCTGACCAAAAGCAAATATTCTGCGTATATTTATTGTTCCAATAATCCAAAGCGGGAACTTAAAATATTGTAACGTTTGAGACAAATGCGCACAATCCACACAAAAAACAGGCCCACGTTCAGTAATACTAGTGAGAGCAGGTAAACATATTCTTTCAATCCATATCTAAACTAAAAATATTCTTTGTATTAAGGCAAATGCGTACGATTCACACCAAAAACAGGCCCACGAGTACTACTAGTGAGAACAGGTAAGCATATTGTTTCAATCCATATCGGAACTAAAAATATTCTTTATATTAAGGCAAATGCGGACAAGTACTACTAGTGAGAACAGGTAAGCATATTTTTTCAATCCATATCGGAACTAAAAATATTCGTTGTATTGAGGCAAATGCGCACGATTACTACTAGTGAGAACAGGTAAGCATATTGTTTCAATCCATATCGAAACTAAAAGTATTCTTTGTATTAAGGCAAATGCGTACGATTCACACCAAAAACAGGCCCACGAGTACTACTAGTGAGAACAGGTAAACATATTGTTTCAATCCATATTGGAGCTAAAAATATCCTTTGTATTAAGGCAAATGCACATGATTCACAACAAGAACAGACGCATGTTACCAGTGAGAATAGCGCTACTATCTGGTAGGAACTGTGAAATGAGCGTCAGTCCGAGATGAGACCCGAGCCAGTGAGCCCTCGAAACTAAAATTCTGTTGATGATTATATAATAGTATAAACGTAACGAAAAGTGAGTAAAAACCGGGTAGCTAAGGTTCGAAGGCTGTTGGAGCTCAACTATTCGACATGGAGCTTGTCAATTTTTATTAAAATATTCATTGTTTATCGGAGTACAACACATCTTTCCAGAAAACTCACAGTTTCATTACTTTTTATCAATGATTTTTTTATTAAAAAAAAGTCAAACAACCCGGTTTTACCCCACTAGTGGGATAAAACCGGGTGCGCATGTTAACGTTATGGAAATTAGGAAAACTCGGTCTTCAATAGAAAAGTTGCAATCATTTTTATTTTATATGACAATTTAAAATATTAGTTACAAAATTCACATGGAAAGTCGTTGTCTTTTTCCTTCTCACCACTGAAGCTTTCTTGGCACAACTAAGACAGTTTTTACATTGGATTAACCCTTCTTCTTTATATAAATTAGAAAATACATCATTAGAATACAAACAATCAAAGGCTGATGTGTTTTTTATCGTTTTAATCGGAGGAATCATCGATACTGACTGTCCCAGTTTTACGCCATTTGGAGTACCCGGTTTTACAGCGATTGCAGAAGTTATAAGAAACGAAATAGAATCGCACAATTATTGGATTAATTCCTTATTGTTTGATAGGGTATAAATCCTTAGTAATCGTATAATAACATGGGCTAAATAGAGTTTTTATAACTGTAAAGATTTTTAAGTAAGGATAGTTTAAAATCAAACCAACATTAGAGAGCTGGCGTCTTAAACAAATAAACCTTTCCAGAATCAGTGAATTCAACAACTACAACACACAACTATAACTGTTCCTTTTCTTGACTAGTAGAGTATAATTCAGTATCTGTCTGTTAGATATTAAAAATGCTGGCGCCAGAATCAAGGGTACCCGGTTTTACCCCACTCCCCCCTATACTTCTTTTAAGAGTTCCATGTTATGTTAAAAATGTCCGATGTTAATACAATTGTTTTAAAAGATATTTTGCTATATTATTAAATTAATCAAAGTCATTAGGTAGATTCCTTCTAGGAATACTACTTACTGCAATTGTTCTCATGGCAGAACTTCAAGAAAATTTCTACAGATTATCTTCGACCATCGTCCCTGGAATCCAAAATCACCCCAATCCTCAGAGAAGCATCAGTCCTGAGGGAGGAATCTTGTCTGGCTTCAATTTAGTATCATTATTTTATTATAATAATTAAAAGATAGGGTTGGTTGAATTTTTTTGTTATTGTTGTCCAAAGTTTATTCAGACTGGACCACATATAATTGCCTGAAATGTAGGTAATGAAATGGTCCAATAGCCCAGAAAGCAGTAAGTAGTGTTTTTCAAAAATTCTAATAAGAACAAACCAAGGCAAAATAACACAATTTAGAGACATCAAAGACACCAAAAGTTGGTTAAAAGAGAACAAAAGCTAAAGTTACGTAATTTTGTATCATATGAGAGGAATGAATCAAAGAAAAAAGAAGAAATTATACAGTGCGGTTGATGTCAAACTTGGAGTCATACACTATGTGCTGATGCAAATTCGAGAATCAAAAAGTGCTTTTGCTTTCATTGTACTCGAAGAAATTGGTGGTACAATTTGAGAAACTAGTTTCTTTAATTATACAGATGACACAACTTTAATATGTTGTTTTTATTGCTTTAAAGTGTATTTCATAAAAAAGTTAATTATCTATATATTTAAAATAATTTGGTAAAACCTTCAGACAGTTCGCCAACCCCAAACATTCGACTGATTTCGATCATTTTTATTTCATATGAAAGCTTATGACGTCTAGCTATGCAACCAAGGGTCGCCTTTCCATCACCACCCCCTATTTTCGAACGAAATCGAAAAAACATTTCTCCACCGTACATTTTCCAATGGGGAAAAACCTTTAGACGGTTCGCCAGCCACAACCACCCTACGGATTTACGACAATCTTTATTTCGTATGAGAGCCAATGACGTCTAAATATGTCAACGAGCGTCCTCTGCCGCCCAGAACCTAAATATTCGAGAGATATTGCAAAATAAACGGAATATATTAACGTAAATAACAAAGATTTATTTGCAAAATAGTACCGTGTTCCTGAACCTCAAAAACTGGACTGATTTCGTCAATTTATTACGTAATTTCTTTCAAATAACTAACGAATCAGAATGCTCCGCTTTATTTTCGTAAGTTTAAAATAGTGTTTTCCATTTCCATTCTGTTCTGTTGCATTTCATTCCAATTTAATTTAACTTTAATAGCAGACAATTTTGTTAAGAAATCTCCATAACTTGGTTTTAATAGCAGGCGGTTTTGTTAAGATATATTTATAAATATTATTATCTTGTTTTAGTTAATATTTAATTTAAAATCAATAGCAAAAGATTTTGTTTCCTTTCTAAATTTATTTTTATTATATTGCAACAAGAAAATTAGTTGTTTTTAAAAAACTTTTATTGAAGGCAGCGTTGTTAAATTAGATAATGAAGTTGTTTCTGGAATAAACATTTTAATTTTGCGATACTTTTTTGTATTCATCAATAATCCCAACAGTTCCATCAAAATTGCGTGTCAAAAATATTGTAAAATACCTATTGTAGGTGATGGAAACTATTTAGACCGATATATTATGATCTGTTCCACTGATCTTCATGCAGTATTTAAAACTGAAAAAGTAATGGCTAAGAGCCTTAAAGCAGCCAGGTGGCAAGGACAGTGCTGAGCAAAGTGGGTGCTGGCCACGAACCCGCCCGGAGGGCGGCGAGAGCGGCTAATATATTATTTAGATAAATAAACTACAATAAAAATTCTAGGTTTTATTTTTATTAGTACTTTTCTTTATCATTGTACAAAAAAAATGTTTGGAATGTTTCAAATAATCTTTCCCTACGCCGGATCTTTGGTAAATTCAGGTCTTGAACCTCTGATCTGTGAAAGGAAGGCACGAATAAAACTGCTACTTAGTGTTCACCCTAAAACCATAAAGAGAAGCGCTAGCTGTATTATTGGCATTCAGTCTCATAAAGAGCAGTGAAAGGATCTCGAGTTTGTATGGTCTGAAGTTTGGTTTGGCTTGATGGTTTAATGTTCCAGTTTCGAAGCAACTCAAGAGCTCTTAGGATCGTCGTCTTCTTTTTTGAACCTCTATCGTCTATCAACAGACCTTCTTTAAGCAGGGCATTCACCGTTGCTCCAATCTGGAATTTTTGGAATACGGGAAGGAAAAACCAATCGCCAGTTTTAAAAACCGATGGAAATTGGGTCAAACGTATTGAACTGATGGAATTCAGAATAGTTTGAAATCAAATTGGAATGGCCGGATGGCCTTTTGAGGACCTCGCTGTGAGCCTAGCGGGAAGACAATAGTTCTGTCTAGATTGGGACCTCGGGTCGAGGCTAGAAATGAAACTCGAATCCCCGGTCTGGAAGAAGAGGAGTGTGGATGGGAAGAATTCTGCGACTTCGAACCTTGTCTCAAAACAAACTTTGGGCATCCGTGAATGCTTTGCCTAATTTTTCGACTAAAATGGGTGGGAGGAAAACCTGTCTTTGGACAAATGGCATATCTTAACCTTCTCCTGAATGCCCAGTTTTAAATATCTGTTAAAATGACGATGTTTAAATTTTTCTTTGAACCGGACAAGATTTACGGGTCTATTCTCGTACCCCGGTTGGGTTGGTAGACGTCACTTTTTCCGCCCGTTAACGACGAGTGCAATTCTCGTACCCGTTTTTCCAACCGGTTGGGATCTCGCTCGGTCGAAAAAAGGACTCCGATTTCTCGCCAGCTCTGTACCTGGCGTAAACGCCTTTTACCCTTGGTGTCTTTTGAAAAGATGCGATCAACTTTCCCACTTAAAATTTGTGGATATTTCTCAAAATAATCCAACATAATTTCGAATTGGGAAGCAAATGTACGCTTCGCCATAGTTCCTTTGGCGATTCAAAACTCGAACTGAATCTGAAACCATAAACAAAAATACCGCATGAAGATCGCTTGATTTGCTGCGCGCGCAGCAGAAATACGTCACTTCCTAGCGTAAAGCGAGATGTTGGAAACGGCCGCGGTACGAGAATCAGACCCCTTCTTTCAGTCGAGAAAAAGCCATTAACGTCCGGCGGTCGAAAGGCGAAACGCTCCCAACCCAACCGGTGTAAGAGAATAGACCCTTTATACAAAAATATCTGTGACTCAGCAATCGAATGTCTATGTGTTTACGTTGTAATTTTGACGTAACAGTACTCCATACTATGAATGTCCATATTTTAATGCCTACAGCTTACATCACTTCTAGAAAACAGCAGTTACATTGGCTATGCTGCTTTCTAGAGACCCTCGTGTCCATCCTTTTACCTTTTTGAAAAGTTGTAGGATTTTATTCCCTTATTTAAACTATCTTTGGCAATTTCAGTATAACCTTTTCACTTAACTACAGATATGGCAATGATTACTTTCAAATCCTTTTCTTTAATACTTCTTCAAAAAATCAAAATTCCATGTCTTTTATTTTTCCTAATTAATCTTAAAAAAGAGAAAATACTTGTTTGACGCAATACAGCCTACTTACTGGCTCTCATACCAAAAAAATGCCCAAACCACACTTACCATAAAAGACGTCTGAATAAGCTCATCTGTCTCCATACTTCCCTGCAACGGGACCCGTGGTGAAATATAAAATAAGAGTGAGCTCAAAATGTAGGGTAAAATTTATTCAGACTGTGCAATAAAGACAGATGTTTTGCATGAGTATGATAATTCTAAGAGATAGCAAATAATTAGTATCATATTTGTCTTTATGTTTATCGTCATCATACTATAGGCTATCATAATTAATTAGCAAATACTTATTATATGAGAATTTTAGTTTATTTTTAAAGAAATGAAATCAATATTTTATAAGTAAATTTGTTTGTACAACCGAGATTATTTTTTTCTATGCAAAATAACTACACAAATTATACATCGGTGTCTAAAATATTTGGCTCTTTAAAATAATTAGAATGATAGTAAAAATTGTCTAAGGTTCAAACAAGATGATTGATTCTTTAAAATAATAAGATTGATAGTGAAAACCTTCTAAGATTGAAATGAGAGGATTGATTCTTTAAAATAATAAAAAATTACTGTACAAATCGTCTAAGGTTCAAATGAGAGGCATTTTTAACGACATGCAAATATTTCATTATGCTTCAAAAATAAACATTTAAGAATAATTTCGAAAAATTATTCAGCGACACATCTTCTTAATGATCCTTAAAAGCAAATATTAAATGCACACTTTAGATTTTTTTTCTTCTATCCATTTTTAATACAAAGTAATTAAGAAATATGCATTAAAAAAGAATTCAGCCAGACTGTAAAAACATGCAGATAACTTTATTTGACCTTTCGTAATAAAAACGTCGCACTACTACCCAATATCTCATTATATATACAGTGCTTTAGAAAGCACCACCTTCTTAATGGAAAAAATTCTTAATGCAGTTCTCAAAATTTGCAAGCAGCGAAGCAATCTTCTTCTTCAAGTTTATAAACAAGCGCTCTGCACAAATGTGGAAAAGAATACAAATTTGATTACAAAGGAAATGAAGTTTTAAAACCTTTTCTGGCAACAACAAACGAATTTTTTATTTTGTGTGACAGGAGCGCACAGCTGCGAAAATCATGGATCTTGCTTGTAAGTGGAAGAAGATTATATTTCGCTTCTGAGTAATTCTAGTAGATCACCTGTTTTTTTCTTTTCGCTGCGTGTGTTGTTGTGACTGATCCTAAATAACGTTAGTTGGAAAGGAAATTTCTCAATCTCCGCTACGAGTGCGTTCTGCTGAAGTTACTTTGTGCAGTTGCGTGATAAAATTTCTCTCAGAAGCAGTCTAGCGAAAAGACGTAATAACCAGGATGTCTCGTTCTGTAATATATTTATAATAACTAATTTCTGGCACGTAAGAAAGTTTGGGCAATGAATAAATTATGATAATTCTTCAGAAAATTACTTGGACTAAAAAGAGTTTTTGAGAAAGACTGTCTCATTTGTTGTGCTTGTCTCTTGATTATCTAAAATTTGCCTAGTTATATGATTATGAGATTAGTTGGACTCAAAATGAAAATATTTATTTAAGAAAAAGCAATTTATATGATTATCGTTTAGTTAATTTATGATTTGTATTTATCGTTTAGTTAATTTATGATTTGTATTTATCGTTTAGTTAATTTATGATTTGTATTTATCGTTTAGTTAATTTATGATTTGTATTCATCGTTTAGTTAATTTATGATTTGTATTTATCGTTTAGTTAATTTATGATTTGTATTTATCGTTTAGTTAATTTATTATTTGTATTTATCGTTTGGTTAATTTATGATTTGCATTTATGGTTTAGTTAATTTATGATTTTTATTTGTCCTTTAGTTAATTTATGATTTGTATCTATCGTTTAGTTAATTTATGACTTGCATTTATCGTTTAGTTAATTTATGATTTGTATTTATCGTTTAGTTAATGTATGAATTGTATTTATCGTTTAGTTAATTTATGATTTGTATTTATCGTTTAGTTAATTTATGGTTTGTATTATTTCATTTTTTTAAATAAACATACCGAGAAATTATTGTCTTTCGCATCTTCGTAAAATTTATTCAGACTGTGCAATAGAAACTTGGCATATTTATGCTTCACAGCGACTAAGGCGTTTCTGAAATGATGGTCGAAGAAAAGAAAACCAGTCATTAGTAGCAGATTTGTCTTTATTTTTATCATCATCATACTATATACCATCATAATATATAATACCATCATAATATATAATACCATCATAATATATAATACCTTCATAATATATAATATCATCATATAATGAATACTTCGCAAATACTTATTATGTGTAAATTTTAGTTTGTTTTTAAATAAATGGAAGCAGCATTTTAAAAGCAGATATGTTTTTACTTGCGAGATTAATTTTTCAATGCACGTTCTATTACGAATCAAACTGTGAATTTACCTTTTTCCTGATAGGTGATACAGATGCTATACCATTTGAAATTTCCATCTATGTTCAGGCTGGTACAGATGCTGTGCCACTAGACCGGAGGTTCCCAACCTGAGTTACGTTTACCCCATTTAGGGGTACGCGAAAGTGGTCTTGGTAATGGTAGAAAACACAAAACATAAGAATATTCTAGAATTTCGTTTTCTCAAGTTCACATGAAAAATAAAACTGAAAATTGTACGAGCCCGAAAACCTATTCACGAAATTGAAAAAGGGAGTAGATTAATATCTAATAACTGAGTAATTGTTAGCTATCATCATAAGAAAATGCGAAATTATTTCAATGCTGTTTTCATTTGTTTTGATCTTGAACTAAATAAAAAAATGGGATAAAATGTATAATCAAGAATCAATCCTACAAATTTCATTAAGTTCATTAGAGTCGTTTAACTTTTAAACTAAACTTGATGTTATTAATAAAAAAAATTGTGCCTAGGGATGGTTTGGGGGATATAACAGTAGAATATATGTATGTATTTCAATCCCAATACAGTAAATTTCAGTGTCTGATGTCTCCTTCTTTGGTTACATGTGGTTTCATACTATTATATATCATGTATCCACTAGAGGATACATGGATTTTATCAATGTACTTAGCATGTATCCACTAGTGGATACATGGGAGGTGAGGGGTTATATCTAGAACAAAAATAAAACCAAGTTAGTTTTTGTAGGTAATTTTACGCTATTTAATTTGTTAACTCAATTGTACTTTGAAAAATGAATAGGTTTTGAGATATATTCCAAAAAAACTAAAAAGGAGAGGTATGAAATCCAAAAAAAGCGGCGCGAATACCACCCCCCCTCCCCCCAGGATCGGGGAATTTTAGTATGTTCATCAGCAGCCCCTGACGAGCATCTGAACCAATTTTCAAAACTATATGATTTCATGTTTTTTGCAAACCCTTCGTTGACTGGACTATGTGTAGTATAGTGAAGAAAACTGAGTGTGTTTTTAGACCTTTTTCCCGTTGACCTATTTGTCCAAAATTTGATTCAGATCTACAATTTTTAGATCGTGACCGAATACTAAATTTCATTTGCCTTGCTTGTTTTGCTTTTTGAGTTAACGATCTCCCACACAGATGGAAAGACGAGACAAGAGACATTATTTTCTGACCTAATTGTCCAAAATTTGATTCAGATCTACAATTTTGAGATCGTGACCGAATACTAAATTTCATTTGCATTGCTTGTTTTGCTTTTTGAATTAACGAGCCCCTACACAGATGGAAAGACAAGACAAAATACAGTTTATTTTCTGACCTATTTGTCCAAAATTTGATTCAGATCTACAATTTTGAGATCGTGACCGAATACTAAATTTCTTTTACCTGGCTTGGTTTGCTTTTTGAGTTAACGAGCTCCTACACAGATGGAAAGACAAGACAGGATACAGGTTGCTTTCTGACTGACTTAGATCAAAATTACACGTATATCTACAGTTTGAGTGTGTAGATCGTATATTGAAATTCCCCCGTCTAGATTTTGCAGCTGAGAATTACAGCGTCCAAATACACACGAATAAATAGATCGACAGGTAATCAAATATTTGACGAATTAGATCCAAAATTTTACACATAGTAGCTGCAATTCTGATGATAAAACTGCATCCCAAATTTCATCCATATATCTTGTTACGTTTTCTGA
>BGPR01000224.1:155596-179197 GCA_013235015.1 Araneus ventricosus
GATGTATTATCTCTGTAGCCTTCGTATACGCGTAAGACAAAAGAATAAAGATTTTTTTTTCATCTTAACGCATTATAACGTCACTTCATAACTTCTTTAACAAAATAACGATCATTATAGCGTATTTTCACCTTTAAAACACAGTAAATGTCTGATTAGAACAAATTTATTGCAAGATTTTAACTCCAGAAGCTTACATCATACATTTAAAATTTTCCCTTATAATAAGTTTCTACCGCTTTTGTACCCAACACTTTGAATATTCGCTCCAAATAGCCTTACCCCCTAGTCGTGATTCATTCGAAAAACAGTTGCCAGATACTAACTTTTACTAGCGTAATACAGCCTGCATTATGTCTGGGGCGAAAAATGCAGCCTCTTATGCTAATGAACTCACAATCAAATATTAAAGTTCTCGCCACCCAATTCCTCTCATTTTCCTGGCATTAAATTCCCGGTGCTTCTGCGATGTTAAAAGCCGTTGTTGCGAGTTTTGCTTTAATTCTGGAGTTATAATTCTATTTCGGATGACGTGAAGCGTTGGTCTGAGAATAATCTCATCAGTTAAAACTCTTCCTAGCGTACAAGTAATATTTAATTTAACTCAAATTTGAGGTTTACTGTTGTAGGAATGAAATAATATTACAAGATGAAAAATCTCTCTCATATGAGAGCAAATAAATAAAAGATTATGAATATTCATGCTGGAATGAAGATAAATATGAACTTACCACCTTACAAGAAAATTGAACTAGGTATATTTAATTATTTTAATAGCTTAGCTAAATTTATTTACTTTTACATTCTATGCATTCATGAGAAGACAATGTTTTTTCAAAAATACCTAAAATGTAAGAAAAAACTATTTTTCAATAGTATTTTATTTACCCCAGTAATGCCCAAGTTTTCTGTATCTTTATGTTTGTTCTCTGCTTTTGTCTTCTAAGTTATTTCTAATAACATCAAACAATTGTTACTTGAATTAAATGTTTTAAAAATCTGCGAATAATCTCATTAGTTTAATCTCTTTCTGGCTTATAAGTAATATTTTATTTAATTCAGATATGGGATTTACTGTGGTAGAACTGAAATAATATTACACAATGAAACATCTCGCTTATATGAGAGCAAATATCTAAAAGATCATAAATATTCATGCTGTAATGAAGATTACTGTGAATTTACCTCCTAACAGAAAAATTAATCTTTTCCGGATATTCGACTGATTATATGATAAAATATTAATAAATTGAACATCATTTTACTCTGCATAACAATATATCATTAAACATGCTTAATTTTCTGATTATTTAATCTTGCTTAGCGGTTTCTTAGAATAACTTAAAGAAGTTATAATTTATTTTATATGAATGCTTCGGATCTTAGCTTGTTACGAAAATGGTAATGAATGAGTTGCGAGGTAGGAAGATTCACAATAAATTTTAGACTATATGTAACAATAGTTTCTTCGAATTTTATGTAACAGTGCAGCCATATATTTAAGAAAATACAATGAATAATTGGTTATTAAACAGTTTTAAATGCAAACAAATTGGAAAAAGAATACTTTACTCTATGATTTTTTTCTTTTAGATAACGAGCATCTCAAAGAACATGCACAAGAATATCAGGGATCTATGTAACTATATACAGTGCATTCCCAATTATCCGGGTTAATCACCGGGATGGATCGCACGGAGAATAGAAAAATACGGATAATCCGAAAACTCCTTTTTATTAAAGAAAAAATCAACATGAGTACAAAAATATAAAAATTACTAACATTTACATGCTGTATAACATCAAACTAGGAATATTCCTTTAAACATTTACTGCTTAAAAAAATCTGTAATGCGTTTTTGCTTCTGCTCTTTGTTCATCTCTTGTCGTATATCGACACATATTTTACGAACCGCAGTAATGTCACCGTAATCAAATCCTCTTTGTCCCATATAATCTAACAAAGTTTCCACAGATTGTAGAACATCAGAGTGAGAAATTGTATTTCCCTCATTTAGTACATCTTCTGCATCAGTCTCCATTATCAAGTTTTTTAACAATTTCTAATTTTTGTTTAACATTTAAAACGTTTCGTTTTCGTTTCACATCACTCATTTTTACCAGTAAAAAATTTCACGCTACTAGCTGACGATAAACAAGACGCAAAAACTAAAGGAACACGTGCGAAAGTGAAAGAAGACGAAGAAGTTAAAAAATGACGTGTCAGGGAGAAGCTTGTTTGTACGAGAATGAGCTAGCAGGAAGTGGATGATTCATTTCTCGGAAAATTAGGGGTTGAACCGGTAGAGATTGCACGTGGAGGAGGAAAGGAAAAAAATCTATTCTTTAGTCTCCGCCATCACTGCTCACTAGTTTCACGGGATGAATCTCTCGATCGAACATCAACATCGATTTTACATGCATGATAAGCGTGAAAATGTTTCTCTTTAAATTTTTTTCTGAGTTCGGAATGAGCACGGATAATCCGCAAACCGGATAATCCGCGCACGGATAATAGAGATTATACTGTACAAAGATTACCCCTCCCTGGCCTATGCCGTGCAGGAAAAATGAGATACATCTTACTAAAGATTGAATAATACCTATTTTACAGTCTTCTTCTCTTTTTACAGACGGTAAACAACAGTTTCACCGGACGACGACAATGTCTAATTCTTTAATAAGCAGTTCGTGAAGAAGTCCTCGCAATGAGACACGAATATCGGCATTATTTATCAAGTCTTAAACTCTTTGATTGCCATCCACTAGGTTAGTTTTTTCTGTATGAGGTCCAAATTTCGCACTCTTTAATTACGTGAAGCACAGATCCCGTTTCTTGGCCGCATGAACATAGAGACATTTTTTCAAAGAATCTATCCTGAGGTTCTCTAAAAAATCCATGCGCCGTCAAAATTTGATTTATGTAGAAATCGCCAAATAGTCTATTCACGTTAACTTTTTCTATAAGGTTTCTGGTCCATCGCGCCTTTTTTGAATCACTCCAACGATTTTGCCACAGGTCCTTTATAATTTCATTTCCTTCATTTCTTAAATGGTTTCTAGAGGGAACAAAACTAATTGCTCCATCTGAAATCAATATTGCCTCCTTGGCTAGTTGATCTGCAGGTTCATTCCCAAAGTTCCCCATGTGTGCTCTAATCCAAGTCAAGGTTATTTTTCCCCTGTATTCTTTTATATCTTCTTTTATATTATTGATTATGTCCCTGGCTTCTACAGCACTTAATGCCATAAGTTCTGACCTGGAGTCACTGATTATATTTACTTCTCCTAGGGCATTTGCTCTGACATACTGAACTACAATCACCTCAGCCATAAATACTGTGCTCGATTCATTTAGTCTAAATTTTCTATAGTCTAGTTCTATTTCATTATAAAATACTACAAATGAGCAACTAACTCTTCCGTCCATTTTGGAACCATCAGTAAAAATCACCATGCCCTTTATTTCTTCCATGTAGTAATTCCATTCTATCTTCAGAGTTTTCCATGGTTGAAATCTTTTTTCGTATTCAAAACTTATCTTTCCATCAATTATTTCATTTAATTTGTTCCTTCTTATTTACTTATCCATGTCATTTTCAATTTTAATCTTTAGGTACAAACGCCGACATTCACTCAAGACCTGAATTGCCTCATTTGATACAGTTCTATATGTCTTTGTTCTATATGTCTTTCCCAAAAGTGGATGTCTCTGAATCTGAATAAGTTTGTTACTTATTTTTGCAATGTCTTCGTACCAAATATCGCTGCCATATTGTATTAATTTCTCAACAACAGTTTTATAGATTTCTTTTACTATTTGAGTTTTCAGGCCTCACGCTGCCTTTGTAATTCTTCTCAATTGTTCGTTTAGTTTAAAGATTTTCTCTTCAACCTCACTTAGGCGAGGTATAAATGACAGGTTAGGGTCAAACAATATTCCAAGATATTTTCTGGTTTTGGAGTAACTTTTTCTTTACCCGTACATCTTTATCCCTGGAAAATGTGATATGTCCTTCTTATATTTGAACATTATGTATTTAGTCTTTCTTTTACTAAATTTTAATCTGAATTTTGCAGCCCAGTTTTCCAGTTTTTACTTTCTCGTATACGAAGTATACAAAAAGAAAGTATTGTAATCGTCAAAAAATTCGAACTCGAGATTTTGACGAATCTCCACGTTTAAGACCTCCCTGATTCCGAAAAACACAATTTTGGAATTATGTCTGTCTGTATGTCTGTGTGTCTGTGAACACGATAACTCGAAAACTATTAGAGCTACGGGGATGAAATTTGGTATGTGGTCTTTAAACATAATTTGTAGGTTTCTATCAAATTTTGGACAAAATCCGTCAACGGGAAGTCTGTCTATTTGTATGTCCGCGGTCATGTGAACACTATAACTCAAAAACTTGAATAGCTAAATGGATAAAATTTGGTACACAGTTTTATCGTTATGAATGTTGATCCGTATAAAAGTTTGGGCCAAATCCGTCAAAAAGAGGCGTTCAAATTGCATATTCAATTTCCTTTAATCCGATTCTCATGCGCATGCGTATTGGTAGCAATCTGTTATAGTTGTAAATTTTATTTACAACAATAAATAATGCTTTCAAGCATCAATTGTTAACAATTTTTTTATTGTTGTAAATCAAACCGATCTCATTATTTCAGCAAATATTTTATTCACGCGCTTTTGCAATTGTTACGGTTGGGGCAATATAAATTGTTTTCTTGGGAATTCAATTCCAAAGCAGAATTTTCGCTTTAGTATTCATTGCATTGCCTATTTTATCGCGCCTGCTTCAAAGTAATATTTTTTTGAAACGCGGCAACAGATATTTGATTTCAGGTTTGTTTGCTTTTTTGTTTTACTTTCTCGTATACAAAGAGAAAGTATTGTAATCGTCAAAAAAATTCGAACTCGAGATTTTGACGAATCTCCACTTAGAAAGTATACGAGGAAGTTTAGGGGAGACCACTCCCGCTGGTTTCATTATATCTTGACTATTGTTTACGAAATGATAAGATGCTGTTGCCCTCATTGGAATTATTATGTCATCTTCAAAAGTCTGTATTCTATGATTTTCATCAAATTCAAAATCATTGAATAATTCATTTGCAACCAATAACCACATGATTGGTACTAAACAGGACTCTATGGAACCGTATATATCTAAATTCCGTTTGTTGTCCAATGATGAACAGACAAAGAGAAGATATAAAAGGACTGCTGGGAACAACAGCAAACTCACCAGATGAACAGTATTAATGCAAATCGAAATGAAAAACGAAATCAAAAGTGAAAAATGTGAATTAATTTTTGTGTATCTATGAAAGGTTTGGGGAACGAGATTCTTAGAATTGCATATATAACCTTTTTGTTCACTGTTGATTTCTGTTCAATGAATTCTCTCTTGCAAAGGATTTCCATTACTTTTTTTAATGAATAGTATTAAGGAGACTTGTAAGAGTGGAATTTCAAGAATTGTGATCACTACAAGAAACCAAATTATCGTCATCACATAAACAAAAACATAGTGAGGAATTTTACCTTCTTTTGATTGTTTGTTTTGTTTTCCATAATGAAATTTTCGAATATCCTTAAAAATTAATGTTTCTCTAGCAGATCATTGATACTGTATACTATATTGAACGATAGTTAATACTATACATTATAGTAAGATATCATGAAATATCGTCAATACCGTACAGTGTTGTATAATATCGAGCAATATCGTCAATATCGTACAGTGTTGCATAATATCGAGCAATATCGTCAATATCGTACAGTGTTGCATAATATCGAGCAATATCGTACAGTGTTGTATAATATCGAGCAATATTGTCAATATCGTACAGTGTTGCATAATATCGAGCAATATCGTACAGTGTTGTATAATATCGAGCAATATTGTACAATATCATACATCATGTAGTGCTATCTGGGTAAATTAATGATAGTGTACCGAATATCGCCTTTGAACGAATTGCATTCGTTAACTGACCACCCATCAAAAATTTTGAATTATTCGCATAAAAAGCTGCTTGCAGTTTCCTGTATAGAACTTTAATAAAAAAATTTAGTTTTATGATGAAAGCATCTAAAACTAGGCATCCCTACCAACCGTAAAGGTGGTATAATAAAACACTTCAACCCACACATCTGAACTACTTCACTAAATATCCAATATCCCTCCTAATATGAATAAAACCCTCAACAATACAATTCATCGCAACTAAATCTCAAAACCGAACTGCTAAGCGCCATTTCCTTTCGAATTCAGCCGGGTTCAAGGGTCAGGTCCCTGGGCGCTTGCGTGTCCCGGAAGCAACTGCGTAATGAAAACGAAAGGCCCGGTCTGGAGCCGACGTAATGGGCCTCCAGGGTCACACCGGGGCTAAATGGAGATGGAATCAATTTCATAATTAAACTGCGAATCTTGGTCACTCGCCACGCGAAGATTCTGTTGCCTCCCCGAAACGCTGGAACTTATTCGATTCTGTATAGTTTGTGGACCCTCCAGGCCTGCACGTGTAAAGATAATCATTTTAATATTAAGAAGCTTAAGTATTAATAAACCTCGGTTAGGGTGTAAAGTTCTGTGTAGATAAAATGATGCATAAGTTAAATTGTGTTGATGCTCGTCGTTCCAGGCTGTGGTATTACATTGACTGCATAATTTATTGTGTGTATCGCAAATGCTGAATGATCAGTTAGGTATTTTAAGATTATTTAATAAAATTCAATCTTGTGAAGTTCTTTTCTTGAATTCTGTTTCCTTTGGTTCCTGTTGTTAGGATTATAGTTCTTAGTTCAAGATTAAACTCGAAAACACTTTATTTGCAACGCAACAATTTAGGAAATAGAAGATTTTTAGAATGCACATTAATGTTATCTCTCAGAAAATAAACTATAAACAAATTTATTAACTCGTGCAGTTGGTAGGTTGAAATTTAACAGAATTTCATTAAATTTAAGTTACTTGTAAGATTTTATGCACTGTTTTGTAATTTCAAAGGAATGCAATTGAATAAAGAATTAAAATTGCTAGGAAGGATCAGCAATATCCCGGCAACTGTCATTCGCCTCGGTTAACTTCGCCAGCTCTTCAGCTTATATTTTCGAAACCAAAAAAAAAAATTCTAACAGTATTATATTAATGTTAGATCAATTCTGGAAGGAATTTACCACAAACTTATATATGGGATTAAAAGCAAGCCGAGAAAAGAGAAGGAATAGATTCTGTGATCTCACATTCATTGATGTTCCAATGCGTCTTCACAACAGTTTGATCCCTTAATATCTGTTTCGTTGTATTCCTTCTGCATATAAGATGAAACAACATATACAGAGATTAAGTTAAGTTTCAGGTATTGAGCTAGACTTCTGTGATATTATTAGTTTATAATTTTAAAACCCAATAAAATTTTGAAATTCCAAAAGAATTACTTTAAAATTGAATAAATTCTATAAAGATAAATTACAAAAACATCTATATATGATTTCAAAAAAGTCCAGAATATGTGTCATGAAAACGCAACCGGTTTCTGCTTATCTTTATATATGGGGACTGTAAATAATAGTCATGAATTCTTCCAACACAAAAGTAGAATTTAATCGTACATGGCAAAGGTCTATTAAATTTCATAAAAAAATTATCATTTCAAACATTTAATCAACTTGTGAAACCCGAGATTTGTAGGAAACGGTGTAGGTAATTTCTTAGATCTAGTGTGCAAATTTCAAGATTAAGGAGTTTTACGAAATTCAGCACTGAACTGTTTCTTAATAGTTTTATTTAACTTGACTTGTTTTATTTCGGGTAAATGTGAATTTTATAGTCGATTTTTCACTCATTTTCTGATGTGCTAGAGTTTTGAAGTTTAGTACATTTGTATGTTCTCAATGACAATATATTCTATTTTAATATTTTCAAGACTCACCAGTTAAGCGATTCATTTAATTAAATTTTGATTCCGTGCAAGTAACACCACCTGGAGATGATTTTGAGAAAAATTAATTTCAAGGTTCCAAATATTTATGACAATGCATTTTAAATTAAAGATAAAAATGTAGAAAAAAATTTTATTTTTTGGTAAGTTAATAAAAGTATGTTTTTAAAAAGGGTTTTTATTAAATCTATTCTTTGTTTTGTTGATGATGTCAGATAATGCATAAATTTTACAGATTGATTAGACACTGAAATGAAATAATTATTTGTAGATAATTTAATTTTATAAAACACTAGCAGTACGAGCAAGGCGTTGCCCGTGGAATCAGGACTTCAACAAAGAGAAAAAAAAAACGCCCACAATGACATGAAAAAGTTTTGAGAACAAAATCAAAACAAAAGACACACATTATTGATTTTCCCTTTTTTTTTTTCGCGATAATGACATTTTAAATGTTGGAAAGCAGTACAGTGTACGTTATTCCAAATCAATATTTAAAAAATGCAACGTGAAAATCGTTGTTATACAGCAAGCAAAATATGCGAGAGAAATAAACACTCTAAGATACTGCCAAAAATAATAATCGAAGTCATTCAATTGAAGGTCATGACGTCACCTGTGCTCTGCAGAGTCAGCCAATGAGATTTCCAGCAACGTTCCGAAGAAAGTGTCATGGGAGGAAGTTCGGTAGAGAAAAATATCTTTCAACTGACCAGGAAAAAATTAATTTAAAAAAAGGGAAAACCTATTTTAACCGTTCTTGTTTTTTTAAATTCGACAGAACCGTTTTAGTTATAAGCTGAAAAAAATTGAAAATAATAGTGGTATTAGAACGTCGGACGCAGCAAATTTAAAAACAAAAATAAAATTTCGACGGCAAAACTGACTATTTTTTAAAAATTTCTTAAAATTCAGTAAATTATGTTTGAAGCTGAAAACAAATTTCATTAGAAAGAAAATTGTTTGCTCTATCCCATGGTGTATCAAATTTTTTCGAACTAAAATCAGAAACGATACTGTGGACAAAAATGTTTCAAAAATCACCCAAAACTGCACAAAACATTAAATAGAAAATTTTCTAGATTAAATTTTAAAATTCGAGCTTCAAGAGGCATTAAGTCACCTTTACGACTACCTGTGTGCCAAATTTTATGGCTGTGAGTGCGATAGATTAGTCCGGACATCGCGTGCACGCGCACGAACTTCGCTTTTTGTAAGTATAGATTCACATGTCTGCATTTTGGGTGTTGCATTAAATGCATTTTTAACTTTTTTCTTTTTGTTTGCGATAAGTTTACCAAGAGCTGATATTCAATAATAAAGAAACTGGAATTCTTCTCCAACCGGCTCGAAGAGTAATTCCAGAATAGTTAATTTCAACCTTCTTGAAATAGAATTTAAAATCTGTGTTCAGGTATCAAAATTAGTAAAGTTTGTAAGAATAAAGGGCAGCAAAGTATTGAAATAAAAGCATACTTAATGAAATATAGATCTAACAAAATAGGAATTTTGATTTCGTCGGTTACATATACAGTATATATGCTATAAACATTTCAAGTACAGCGTGAGACAGAGGAACCGAATGTTCTGGAAACAGTGCACGCTCGGCCTTGAAGAGAGGGACAAGTGTCCGGGTAGGGACATTCTCTGCCATTTTTCATAGCATTAGAATTTCAGTCGGCCTCATGCAGTCGCGGAAGTGAGAGCAGCGTGTTCTTGCTGATGATTGTTCTGTAAGGAGTGGTGAATCAGTTCTCCCTGTTCGGCATGATTTCGTCGCAGATTCAAATTCCACTGAAATGACCATGTTCCCTGGAGTAACACTGGAGTAACACTATCTTTTATTAGCTTTATCTTCATTCAACGCGCCAGTGATGACTATTTTACTCGGAGCGCATGGACTCTGAGATCCTCCATCCCCGATACTTACGGTTATTTCTCGTTAGACCTAATTAGAAGTTAATTTAAACCTAAATGTTATACATCTTCATTCAAGATGGTCTTGAATGAAAACAAAGCTCCCTGGTAATCAACGTAAGGTATGAACGTACGCCAGACATCGTGGAAAGGGTTAGGTTAGCGATGTTACGAAATCCACACCGATTGAGCTTAAGACATTCTGCGGAACTTCAGGGCGCAAACAAAACTGGACGCTATGATTTCCCTTTCACGAACATCATTTGCATGATATGATTTTCCGTTCACGAACATTATTTGCACGATATGATTTTCCGTTCACAAACATCATTTGCACGATATGATTTCCAGTTCACGAACATCATTTTCGCGGTATGATTTTCCGTTCACGAACATCATTTGCACGACATGATTTTTCGTTTACGAACATCATTTTCGCGGTATAATTTCCCATTCACAAACATCATTTGCGCGATATGATTTTCCGTTCACGAACATCATTTGCACGATATGATTTTCCCTTCACGAACATCATTGAATGCTATGTAACCACGAATGTTTATCCGTCAATAAATTTTTTTCCTGCCCAAATTAAATATTTTGTGATTATTTTGAAAGCATCCTATTCCTCTGCTCCAGCCTGTATTCTGATTTCATTTAGTAAGATGAAAAATTAGTTAATTATAATAATGCAGAGAAAACAGAATAACTAGAAAAATTAGATTAGCTTATCATAGTTAGTGCAAATACGTCACAAAAGTGATAAATTTAAAATATAGTTTTCTAACTAAATAATTAAAATATTTCTGCAGTCTGTGAAAGGTAATTGGTTAAATAATTAATAATCTGCAGAATACTTTAGATTCATCTTCTTTTAAAATAAAGAGATTATGAAAATCAGTTCTCTTAATTCAATTTTTCACTCTCTAGGTAATAAAATTATTTCATTTAATTGGAAAATATTCGATCTCTCTACTCTCTCTTCTTTTAAGTAGTTCAAAACATTCCGTGCATTAATTAATTGTTTTCATATATGTTCGATTGAAAGAGCTGGATTAAAATACTTCTTTTATAAAATCAGTCTGCAAAACACTGAGTTGATAAAAATGTAACTATGTATTTATTTCATATTATATTTCAGAAATTCTTTCTTTGAACTAATGATAGCTTTTCAGAAATGAAAGAAAAATTCGCTTCTAAAAGGAATGGAATGGAAATGTAGAAGAATACTCTTCTTGGAAGTAAACGAATGGTAAATATATTGCTATAAATTGAATTATCATTTTAATTTAAATCTCATGCGAATAATAGGCGTTGCAACCCCTTTCAAGTTGCAGCGAGTTGATTAATCATTGTCATATGAGTTGAGTTTAAAAACAGTAATAAGATTGCAAAATACATGAAAGAAAGAAATTTTGAAAATCTTCAATAGTAATTCAACTAAGCAAACAAAAAGGCAAAGATCCATAACTAAAATAACTACAATATTTTCATATCTGAAGTTTATGAATCAGGAATAATTGCTAAAAAACGAAATAGATGGAGCGAATTTCAGGCCATAATGTGCTAATACGAATGTCAATGGATACTTGCTACTTGGATTATGAAGTTGGCAACCGTATTGTGAAAATCTCTCTGATAATTTCAAAATTGCTTCAATATCTATTCCTCTCAAACTACTCGAATTTGACATAGCCTTAGTTGAAATATTTTGTTTGAAGTTACCTCAAAATTATTCAAACCCTTTAGCAACTCTCTCCATTTTTAGCAGTCATCATTTACGTTTTTTCAGCTCTGTATCACTAAACATCAGAGACTAGGTGGTATAACGTCCCCATCCACATATTTTTGCATTTTTAAAGGCTATCGGCATTTTTAACTTTATATAGAAATAAACGTGTTTTCTTTAGAATATCTTGGTCGACTGAATTTGCCATTTTGTTTTAAATTGTCAGTTTTCTAGGTCAAGTTTTATTCTGAATTGAAAGGGGAATTGCTGCAAATTCCATCTCTGCTCATTTTAACATGTTTCCCTTTTATACCATAAGCTTGGCGTAGCATAACTAATATCGGATCTTGTGCCACAAAACCCAACAACCTAAACCTAATGCTCAGGTTCAGGAAAAGTGTATTGGCATTGGCACTGAAAAGGATATCTAAGTCAAGTAGGTATCAACATGTGAAATCTTATTGAATGGAGTCCAACAGAAATATCACTTGTTCAAGGAATATTCTAACTACGAGTAATTCATTGAATTATTTTTCATTTTTTACAATTACCATTTTCTTCATTAATAATGACTCAATTCTTCATCATAATTACAACTATTCTGAAGCTGATAATACTTGTTTTATTGTGGAACACCACGTGAGCTTATTGGATGTCAACTGTGTAGAGCAATTCGTAAGGATTTCCTGGATCTTTCTTCTTTCTTGGAGAATTCTAGTAAATAGATGGTTAGGATGAAGATATAAGATTGAATTTCTCCCTCATCGGATATCACTCCTATGGAATTCTTTTTGTGGGGATACATGAAATATATGATGTTTAAAGTTCAGTACCAGCTACAGTCAACGATTTAAGAGCATCAGTTGAAAAATAAAGCGCACAAACACGCTTATCAATGGCATCGCCCGGCTTTACAATAATGGAAAATAACGTCAACAGTTTGAATACTGATAAAATT
This sequence comes from Araneus ventricosus, assembly GCA_013235015.1. Classification (NCBI taxonomy): domain Eukaryota; kingdom Metazoa; phylum Arthropoda; class Arachnida; order Araneae; family Araneidae; genus Araneus; species Araneus ventricosus. The sequence goes on from BGPR01000224.1 coordinate 168,157, forward strand.
CTGCACATGTATTTATTAATATCACTTAGGTCAACTTATTACATGTTATTAATTGCTACTCAAATTGCATATGCGTTTTTGCATCCTTTCCTGTAAGTCAGCTAAGTGACTCGGATCCTAAAGAACATATCAGCTGAATGACCAAGACTGGACTATTGCATAGATATGAAGCTGAAAATTATAGCAAATCTTTGTTTTTCCTTGGAAATGAAAGTCAGAGATAAAGTCGTTAAAATCGTTTTTTCTAGCTTTCGAAAAACCATACTTTTACATTAGTGTAACTCCTTATAATTGTAATATTTTCTAAGCAACAAGAACCGAAGTGAATACCAATATATGCACAAACCGTATAAAAGACATTTTAAAAAGAATCGCCTTATCAATTTATTTCATAAGACAATAAATAGCAGTGAAAAGAAATGAAAATGCCGAACTTTCTAAGAGATTTATATCGGCATGTTATTTACGTCTGTTGCTTCATAAATTTTAAAGAGAGCTCCGTAGACTGGAAGAAAAATATTTCATAAGAAAACATGTTTCTCTGGGATCGTCTTCACTGTTAAAAAAGTTTGTTGTGGTTCAAAACAAGATACATGTTTTTGTCATATGCTTCCAATTACAGTATTTTTCTTTCATATTTCGAAATCCACAAATAAAGGAAATAACTATACCGTTAAATATTAATAGCTGCCTAGTAAAAATATACGGCATTATGTATCATGAAATATTATGTTATTTAAATGGGAAAATAAATTATTATGTTATTTAAAGTAAGGAAGTTATTTTAAAATAATTATTTAAATAAAATAAAAATTTCAATATACCACGTTTTGAAAACGGACTAAAAAGTAAAAAATAATTTCTTCTAGCCCCAGACAGATTTGTAACCCCATACAGATTTAAAACGAAAAACGTTGGGCGCATGCAATAGATAATTGGTGCATAAGTAGTTTATTTCAGTCACTAACAATTTTTTTGCAATGGAAATTATATGAACTGTTGTGTGAGTTTTCTCAACGACAGCTACTCCCTACACTCCTTACTATTAAATATTGCATGCGCCCACGTTTTTCGCTTTAAATCTGTATGGGGTTACAAATCTGTATGGGGCTAGAAGAAATTATTTTTTACTTTTTAGTCCGTTTTAAAAACGTGGTATATTGAAATTTTTATTTTATTTAAATAATTATTTTCTGCTTTTTAGTCTTCAGTGTGTGAAATTTTGCAATCGATTTTAACCATCTTGATGGATGGAGACATGTGGCAAATTTCAGGTTTATTTCAGTTTCTCTTCACCTGATCATAAATAGAAAATTGCTATTTCCCTGAAAAATTAAGTTACTTGACGCAGAAACCTTCGTGAAAACAACTAGCACCCGAACAGTATTTTACTCCCCCCCCCCTCTGGAATTTCACGGCAAACAAATTATTGTCACTCTGGTATAGCAAACCTTTCCCTCCGAACTTCAATCCACTCTTCGATGTTCCCCCGCGATTTCTTGGAATCCTTCAAACTCGAGATTTCCCTTCCTCGCTATTCACGAGTGACGCCTGGACAGCGCCATCTATCGAAGCTCTGGGTCGGTAAAACACGAAATATGAAATAAAAAATTAACAGACAAACAGACAGACAAGAAAGCGAATTAATATTGCATTGTCATCTAGTTCTGAGCTATGTTTAAAGTTTCAAGTCTCCAGCTCATCGGGAAGTGAGTTTAAAATTCATTGCAAAATTTGTACCGAACAGACAGACAAGAAACCGAGTTAATAAAAACGTGGTAATAAAATATCTTCCTCATTTTTTAAAAATTCCATTTAAGATCCAGATAGCGCAATATTTCGTGAATTGTAACATAAGTTGTTGAATGACGAAGAATTTTATTTTCTGACTTTTATATGCTTTAGTTGTCATTCATTTATATTTTACGCGAATATTATTAGACGTGTAAACAGAAATTTTGTTTCTCTTTTATTTTAAGTTATATAATATATAATATAGATGGGTAAAATTTAATAGCACATTTTATGATGAGTAGTTTGTCATAGAAATATCCAAAAGATATTTTTATAATTTAAAAGATAAATATACTACTAACAAAACAACGAGATAATCTTCTAGAAAAATTTCTCAATCTAAAATGAGTTTAGGTAGTTTTATTTAAAACAGTTTTAGAGATCAAATCTTTTTTTTTTACTGAAACGCACGACGTTTAGCTAGTTTATGTTGAACCAAAATAGAAAATACAAGCATGCAAATAATAAAAGACAAGTTATTTCAATCCTTGTTTGACAATTGTTTGAGTTAAACTTTTAATAATGTTAAATAAATAATGTGTTCAAAAGTTGATGCATTTTTATGAAAAAAATAAATAATAACTAATAGCACTCATTATTTTCAAAGTAATCATTAATTTTTAAACTCTCTAAAATTTGGTTTTGCTACCTCTTTACAAAAACATTAATCTAGTATCGCTAAATATTAACTAGGTGGCGCCGCAAGATTTAAATAAATTAACTTATTAACTGATAATTATGTTCTGAAGACATTAAAATAGCGTTTTTCATTAAGCGTGCCAAATTTCAAAACGCAAGCGCCTTCGGAAGTGAGTGGAAAATCGATTACAAAATTCTATCTTTACAAACATGAAACAAGTCAAGTTCAAGAAAAGTTTTTAGAAACAGTGCCAAAATAGCGTTATGAAATATGGTTCCTTTCAATAAAATATTCCAGGAATTTTCACATTTCGTTTTGAGTTTCTCTTTAGTCACGCTTCTTACAGTACAACATCTAAAAAATTTTTTACTCAAAAATGTTTTTGTTAAATAAGAGTCAAATTCTTCAAATAAGTTTCGGTACAAAACCAAGTTAACTCACTCGTCTGTTGAAAGAACATTAAGCCACAAATAGAAACACGAGAAGGTCAAAAAGTCTTGCTATTTCAAAAGATATTTAAATTAAAAGCGAAATTCTATTACGTAATACAAGGAGAACGAAGCTAGCAGAAAAGGTATCATTACCTAATTACAGCTACATGCACTTTTGAGAGAAAGATAAAATTCCTCACTGAAACTGTGTCTCTTTAGGAACTTTATGCTGCTTTTTAAAAATATTCTAATATTCCTAGAAAAGATTTTCTTCTATTTGAAATTTCGCTGTTTGCTTTACAACATAGCTACCAGAGACCCTTCCACTGAGAAGGCGAAACATTTCATAGTTTTGCTGAAATTGAATCTCTCTCGACTTTATACAAGACTAGCAAGAAGAAATATTATCCGCTTAATTACGTGTAAGGGGACTGCTTCGTTTACATGATGTCTCGCGACCATAACAAGACCTTTGGGTATATTCAACCTATGGTAGAAGATTCATATATTACTAGCTGATATGCCCGGTGTTGCTCAGGATAAAAATATATCCAAGTCCAAGTACTTATAACACTTTCAATTTACTAAAAGTGTTTTTCGCGGAAGCGTCTTTCGTTCATTTTCGTTAATCAACTGAACCTTTAGACCAGCAGTGGAACACCCTTCTTCTTTTTCTCTCCTTAGTTTGAACCACCTGGTAAGAATCTCGTAGTCTTCGTACTCTATTTTCCCCTCCCCATCATTGCTACGGCAACAGCAGAAACTCTTTCTTATCTTTTATTTTTTGATATTATAAAAATCCGGAGTACAATTCTCTTCTCTTTAGTGTTTTTGTCACTGACCGGAAAAAACCGTATAGTGTTCTTTCTTTTCCTCCTTAGGCCCTCTCCCTCCGGTGGGAAGTGAGCTTAACAATCTTGAAGGATTTCAAACACTCATTATGATCATTAAAAATTTGTATAATAAATGAAACATCGCTGAAAGAGAGTAATTAACGTCATTGGATTGTGGTACAAACACATTGAAATATAGTATATGCTACGTATATGCTACGAAATAAAAGCTAAATAAAATTTCTTCCTTCCTGTTAACATTCAAAGAAAACAATATTTTTATCATAACTTTCACAATGGTAAAAATACCGGAATGAAGGTTTTGATAAAAGGTTAAATTCGTGTGAATTTCATTACAATAACAGAAAGTATTGTTACAAATTGTGTATGAAATAAATTTGAAATGTTTATTAAATTAGGGAAAAGAATGCATGATATTTAAGTTGGAATCATTTAAAATATAATTTTCTGCTCTTTAAGTTGATATATAAATAATCTACGTGCAATATATTTTTCTGAAATTATTTCCGAAAAACTGAAATAAAACACCGAAAATTAATTCATTATTTAATTAAATATCTTAGAAAGTAATTTTTTGAAAATTTGAAAGTGTAAAATTAATTTGGGAATGGACCCCAGAATGCCATTTACAAATTTCTTGTCAAGACTATTCACCGTTTAGGAGGAGTTCCTGGGGCAAATAGACCGATATTACATCTTTCCCCTCCCCCCCTACCTTTGTCCTCTTCCTATGATAGTAACCGGACTAAGTAGCATTGAAGGTTTAGCACACACTCATTAGGATTATTTAAAAATTTGTGAAAATTAAACAAAACATCGAGAGAATAATTAACGAACGCCATTGGATCACTGTGTAACCGTATTAAAAGCTGTAAATGCTACGACAACCGAAAACCGGAAGTGAAAAGTCTACTTTGTTGTTTATGCTCAAAGAAAACAATATTTTACCGAAAAACGTCTAAGCATTAGGCTGAACAGCGGCTAATTTTCGTTATTTAATTAAATTTCTTAAGAACTAATTAACTCTGAAAGTTAAAAATAGAACCATTGACCTAGAAATGTGCTCTAGAATGTCGTGTGCAAATTTCATGTCGCTATGGTACACCGTTTAGGAGGAGTTCTTGTGACCGACAGACAGACAGACCGACCGACCGACCGACAGATACATGTATTTTCTGCTTTAAATTATATATAAAATGGAATGATTTAATTTTATAAAATTCAACTACCAGGAAAAAAAGATTTGAAAGTGTTCGAAAAGTTGTCATAGATACACTGTATTAATGTCAGAAACTTTTATACATATTGAACACAAAGAGAGTCAGCAAAAAATAATAAATTCTTTAAAGAATATTCAATATTAAAGTGTATAAATTTCACATAGAAATTCACATTTATGTGTTAAGCATATCAATTACCTGGCAGAAATCGGAAAAACTCTTCGAAGAGAATCCATGCAGCGAGAGAAATTCATTGAAGATGAACCAAACAACCAGAAAAGGCTCACTACCTAATTACATCCAAATGCACTTTCGCAAGAAAGTTAAACTTTTTCACTGCAACTGTGTCTCCTAAGATACGTCATGCTTCTTTTCAATAATGTTCTAATACTCGAAGAAAACCTTCTCCTCTGGGTGAAATTCCACTGTGTACCTTAAAACATGATAAAAGGAGACTCCTCCGCAGAGGAGGCAACACATTTCATAGTTTTGTTATTTTGAACATGCTGAAATTGAATCTCTCTCGGCCTTTTACAAGACTAACAAGAAGAAATATTATCCGCTTAATTACATGTAAGGGGACTGCTTTGTTTACATGATGTCTCGCGACCTTAACAAGACCTTTGGGCATAGTCAACTTCCCGGCCTCTGTCGAGATAATGAGCGAGAAGGAGTTTCCAACAACATCCAAAAATCAGCTTTTTAACGAAGAGTGGAACACAAAACAAGCGTTGATTATCTAGGATGCTTAAAAATATATGCACTTACTTGTATTGAATACACTAATTGGATTGAAATAACGAATTTGGGAAAGGCTCTTATTTGTCTTATATTTTCGGTTTGAAAAAATCATATCCTTTATTTAGGATACCCACAATTTTTCCTTGAAATCATTCACAAACATGGAAGCATTTACGTAATTATATTACTTAAATCTTTTTCTTTTCTCCTTATGTTATCTTGCTTCCACTTTTTTTTTCATGTAAAATTAGATTAATTTGCTATTACAGTAATGCAACTACTTTGTTTTTACTAAGCCTAACTGTATTACATCTTCTTGAATTCAGCATCAGCAAAAAGAAACAAACCATCGTGTCAAGAGAATTCGTTTCTTTTTAAACTTTCGTATACGAATGATGTTTTTATTCCTTTTTTGTCATACGTTATAACATCTTTTTGAAAAAAGAACAAAAATGTCACATTTATCAGCAATTGTATGCTTATTCCATTTTAATGAAGTGTTACTTGTCTTCATGACCTATTCCTCATTCCATGGCAATATAGCTTTCATATTAGTTCATAGGTGGTATGTTTTAGCACAGCAAGCTTCCTTTTGACAGTAGCTTACTATAAACGCATAAATAACACAGAGAGTATTAATGTAGCAATTCAATAAAATCCTAGGGTAACGTTCAAGTCTCGTTATTGCTGAGAGTTTAATGTACCTAATTTAAAAGGTTTTCAGCTGATATCGTTTTAAACTTAAGTAGCATACAGAGATTGTTGTATCTGTTTGAAGAGCTTTTAGAGTGGACTCCAGTCCTCAACTGTGTGACGTGAAAGGAATATACACTGGCCCTTTGCAGCCAGACTAATGCCCAAGATAATCAATCACAGCCAAACGTCATCCAGCCGAGTAGAGGACATTCAGAAGATTAGTTAACTGATTTTCAGGATCGAAAGATCACACCAAACAATCATAAAATTGGTATTCAGGATGAATCTTTTCGATAGCAAATACTTTTGAATGAAGGAGCGCCTCTCAAATTTTCACGCCATTTCTATTGTCATTTTATTATATAATATTCAGTATTAAGCTTAGTATTATCTTGTATAAATTGAGAAGTAGCTTTGCATAAAATAATTCGTTTATTAAAATTCTTTTACCGAAGTAAATAAACTCCGATTGATTTTATATTGCAGTATAACGAATGATTTTGTTTGACAGTAAAGATTTGAGATGTATGCTTGATATTAAGCTGCTTTGTCTGGAATTGAGGAAGAAAATCTGAATACTACGTCTCGAATCGCAGACTATACACGGATGACAACCATATCGCTCACTCTCCAATTGCAACTTACATTATGAAAACTATTGTAGTATAGTTTCGGATATGAATAATGTGAAAACATAATATCAACATGCTTGACAAATCAAGAGGAATGAGTTATTGAAATATCAAATAAAAGATACTACTAACAAAGATTGAGCATAATTACTTCCTGAGCAGCCGATTTTGTTTCCATTTCTGCCGATTTCTGTCAATAATCTGTGTAATTGTTCTTAATTAGTCAACCGATGAATGTCCCAGAAGTGGTCGAATCCATGGAAAGACAACAATTATTGAATCAATTAAAATGAAATTGAATTCGAAAAAATTTCATTTAATCATGTACTAATATTAGTTGGTTATAATGTTGTGCACAACTGGCTCAAAATTTTAGAAATAGTTTTACTTCTGGCTAATGAAGGTAAGTATTTGGACATTCAATTGTGGACAATTGCTTTCGTACTTCGAAAACTTCTTTAATATTCTTGAGGGTAAATATTTGAACAGGAGATAAACATCTATTCATTCGATTCATTTCGAAATATGCCTATGCTATCCATCTATCGACCAATATGAAAAATTTATCAGATATCGTAGTTCTTGTCATCTGATTACGTTCCAAACGTTTAGCTCCGTCCCAAAATATGCCTCCTGCTGCTTCAACAAAAATATAACTAAACTAAACACACTGTTATTATTCATTTCCTAATATACTGCCCTTTAAAATATAAAAGTTTAAAAAATAATATAAAAAGATCACCCCTACCACAGAAACACTTGTTGGGTACTCCGTTGTCCCACAAGGCCGTTAAAGACATCACAAATAGTTATTTGTTCTTAAAAATAGGTATATCCACCGTCTACTAAGAACATCATCTTGTCTCTGGATTACAAACACAACGAACATTTCAGAGCGTCAGGTTGTTATATTCCGTATATTTGGTACGCATTTTGACTGTTTCTGCGTTAACGAAAAGCTACTGAAGCACATTTCTACACATTTATAAAATCAAAAAACTCCTCTAAGTTCCTACTTGAACGTTTCCCGACTTTTATATTTTTATTTCATTCTAATTTTAGTCCATCCTGCTAAGGTTGGTACTTTGAGAAACAAGTTAACACTAAATCACATAATGCTACAAATACGATCCTTCCGAAAACAAATTCCCAATTTTTTTGTGCGCGTCTCCACTTAGTGTTAGTCTTTTCTTCCGGGAGGCCCATTTAATGCGGGGCATATGATAAATTAGGGCCCTCCTTGTAGCTGCTGGAGACAAGTCCATCCGTCATGGGATGAAAGGGCACAAATAAAATTATTGCTGACATTGCAGCTCCTCCGTCTGCAGGGAGGAGCGATTTTCTAACAGGAGCGCTACTCTCGCCCATAAGCAATATCATATATCATCCCTTTCAACTCGCCACTCCATTTTCCTTCATGCAATCCGGTTTTATCATCTTTATTCATGTTCGCTCCAGTCCGCTACTTGGCTTAAATGGACTTCGGGAGAGAGATTTTAAATTTTCAGTTTGGGTCAACGGTTCTCGATCTTTAAGCGTTCGGGAGCCAACTTTATACAGTAGTAGCCCTAGAAAACGCAACACTTACATTTTTTATGAATATGGTATTATAAATTTAAATTGGGTAAATAATACTGTTGATTGAATTCAATTCCAAACGGATTTTGAAAACACACTTTTATTAGTGTAATAAATAGAGGAAATGTTTTTATTTTAATTATTTTTTATTTTTTAATATTGATATCTGTTGTTTATTACTTTCATCATCAGATGGCGCCTCTGGAACGGAATCAAAATTTGATTTAATTAACGGTTATCTGATAACTGAATTATGAGAATACAAAGAGTGTATTGTCTTTGAGAATGCGAAAGTCTACAAAATTTCGAACATCTAGTACACCAGGAAGAAAGTGAAAACCCGACTCTAAAATTAATTCTTTTCAAACATGAAATAAATCAAGTTAAATAAAAGTTTTTAAAAATAAGGTAACTTTGATGAGTTTGCAATAGGAACGCGTGATTTCATCCTCGTTTATATTATTGCGTAGTCCTTTAAGTTATTGCATCAGAATCGCGTATGAAATATGACAAGAATTAAGATTGCACGTTTTCATTGGCGACTACGATATTACTACCACTATTGGCCACTATTTTCATTGGCGACTACAATATTACTACCACTATTGACCACTATTTTTCATAGTCGACTACGATATTACTATGACTATTGGCCACTATTTTTCATTGGCGACTACGATATTATTACCACTATTGGCCACTATTAGTTTCAATAACCGACATCTTCCGGTGTCTTTTGTTCAGTTTGAAATAATTATTACAAAAAATTCCTTTTATGTTGCTCACATGTATTTATCTTTTTTTAAAAGAGAGGTTCTTTTAATTCCTTCGCAATCACTGATATTTCTGACTCGGACATCGAATTGCAGAATTGATTTTATATTTAATTCTGATTTTCTGTAGAAGTAGCTATTCATTTCTAAGATCAAAAATTGCTCAGACAGGTTTAAGTATCTCAGGTGTAGTTTACGTATTAAAATAACAATTAAGATCTTAAATATTACGTGTCAACTTATTAGGATATTAAATAAATTCGAAGGTCGAAGAGTTAAAGTCAAAATGCTTATGAAAGTCATTTTGATCGACAACTTTCGAAAATGAATTTTCAAAGACAAATCTTCCCGTTATTTTTACGAATACCAGTACTCTATTCAAACATTACATAAATTTGAACATATTACCTTCTATCCTGCCATAGAATCGGATATGATGCTTAATTCTGAAAAACTGTTGTTCATCGTCCGACAGCTGAACGGACAACACATAGAACATTTCCCACGTGACGAAAACAATCAGTTTTGACCATATCCTTACAATGCTAAACGGCGAATGTCTATCTTCATTCGTTTGGGAATTATTGATTTTCAATTTTCCCCGGACTTTTGAAACACCCTGCAGAAAATTGAGGGCAAAATGCTTAAAGGCTGAGAACCATTTACATTATTTATTAATATAAAATAAAAATTTCATACAATTAGATCATATTGACGTTAGTTTAATTTAGCTTAGCTTAGTTATATTAACGTCGCGTTTTGAAGCAACACAATCGTATTGACGTTTGAACTGCAGAAAACTGAAATTAGCTTTGAAAAATTAATTCCTGAAAAAAATAGAACTGAGCTAGAACAGAAAGTGATGCAATGAACTTAGAGAAGTTCGTTTGGATCCTATTGAAGTTCATTTAGTTTAGTTCAGCGTAATTATATTAAAGTCCGGGTTTGCAACAACACGATCATATTGATGTTTGAACTTTAAAAAACTGAAATTAGCTTTGAAAAATTAATTCCAGAAAAAAGAAACCTATCTAGATCAGGAAGTGACGCATTAAACTTTGAGTATGCCCCCTTGTTTAAAATAAGTTTTTAAAGTGTATTCTTTTAATTAACCGTAATCAAAATATATTACGACAAATAACGGGGTTCATTTTCGTTCGAGCTTTCCAAAGGATTGTCTTTCTTTATTTTTTTCAAAAAGGAACGCATTATTTATATCAAGCTGCCGTAAAATATTAACTAATTAATTTTTTCCAGCAAAGCGATCCGAAATGAAAATAATAACGAATCTCTCCAATAAAACCTTCTTATCATTAGCGCATGAAGGAAAACACTCTCGACTCACGGAATACCACAGAGGAAAGTTTTTACTCTCGAACCGGATGAGGATCAGTCACTTCACTTCATTTTAATTAGGCGCCCTTGACAAGAAATGACGGATAATTATAGATGTTTTACATGATTAGATACCTCGTTTGATAAAAGTAATTATTGATGGCACCAACTTTCTGCTGTTTACCTTTGCTCCTAATGGATTAAAATATACTTTTCGGTTCGATAAAAAAGGGGAAGGTAGGAATTTAAGAAAGATTGATTCTTTTGATTGAGGATGGGAATTATTCTCCACTTTTTTGCCATATTTTTTACCTTTAATAAATCAGTATGGCATATTTGATTAATTC
>BGPR01000224.1:179207-232451 GCA_013235015.1 Araneus ventricosus
ATATAATCAGTATTTGGTTTTTATATTCAGATACCGATTATATGACGTATAAATGGAATTGGAAGATCTTGTGGGCGATCTGAAGGTAATCATTGGAAAAATTATTTTCTATTTTTTAATGATTGTTACTTAATAGGTACAGGAAAAAATAAGCGTCATATAATCAGTATTTGGTTTTTATATTCAAATACTGATTATATGACGTATAAGTGGAATTGGAAGATCTTGTGGGCGTTTCTGAAGGTAATCATTGGAATAATTATTTTCTATTTTTTAATGATTGTTGCTTAATAGGCACAAGAAAAAATAAGTGTCATATAATCAGTGTTTGGTTTTTATATTCAAATGCTGATTATATGACGTTTAAATAATACTGAAGTGCAACAAAACTAGAAAATGAAAATAATCAAGAATAAAATAAATTTAATTAAAAATTTTCTAAAAACACACTTTTATAGTTTAGCAGAAAACATAATTTTTTTATTTTAATTGTTTTCTAATCCTTAATCTTGAAACTGTCAGGTGGACCATAATCAAATTAATGATTAACTGATTAAGTTCTGAAAACATTAAAATGATGGATTGTCATCGAGAATACTCAAGTGTGCAGCATTTCAATCCGCTAGCACATCAGGAGGGGAGAGAAAAATCAATCACAAAATTCCTTCTTTACAAACATGAAATAAATTTAAGTTAAGTAAAAGTCTGAAAAGATATTTTGGGAGGCTGAGTACTTAAGTCAGCATTAAAGGTTTCAGGGAAGAATTTGTTTTAATGTTGCAAATGGAGAAATCAAAGCCTCTTGTTATAAAGACACTTTTTATTTTAACTAACAGAGATAATATTTAAAACGTATTAGGATTGAAGCTTCAACAGAAATGATACAGAACTGAAATTAGATTTTTTTTTTCTTTTTTTTTCTACAGAAGAGACGGTGTTATTTTGATCCACCAATGTGCTATTGACTCACAAGAATATTCAACAGATATTAATGATACAAAAAGTTTGAATGTATAATATCTCATGTCAATATGAACGACATATATTTTAGATTATTTAATCGGTTGAATTCTATCGCATCTTTCAGTGGGCTAGTTTGTTTGTTCTGGCCTATTGGAGCTGTGGGATTATTTATCCAATCAATTAAAAATAATTGTAGCTGTAGTTTTAAGACAACGTTTATATAAAAAATCAGAATCAATGACAAAAATGCAGTGTTCTGTCTAATTATTATTAAGATTATTTTTTGAAATGCATATTATTTTTGAAGCAAACCTAATTATTAATTTTAAATGTTCAGACTCCTCAGACAGAGTACTCGTTTCAAAGAAGGAAATCCGAATGCTAAACGTCTGAGTGAATTAAAAATCTTTAAAATACAAAGGGTAAAAGTTCATCTTTCTTCGAACAACATGACAAATCCCATTTAAACTTGATAATAACATGGATAGATATTCATATTATCTTTCGTTGAAAATGGCAAGATACAAAAAATAGTTACCTGTACCTTCACTTTCTATTTTTCACAGACGATTCTTTTGATCCATTAAAAGTTCTTTCGTCACAAAACATATTAAATGCTTTATAACATCTTATTTATTTCACCTACTATGACTAATTCTTCAGTTGACAGTTTTGCAGCTACAAACTGAATGCATATTCTTCCAGAAAATTTTTTTCTCTCATTGCATGTTGATGCATGCAAAACATATGATGATTCCTGTTTAAAAAAGTTAATCGCCACGAAACGCCTTTGAGATCTTTTATATGGAAAAGTATTTGCAACCGTGAAGGCTCAACCTGAATATCAATTTTGCATATAATATCATATTTATTTCATCTACTACGACTAATTCTTCAGTTGACAGTTTTGCAGCTACAAACTGAATGCATATTCTTCCAGAAATTTTTTTTCTCTCATTGCATGTTGATGCATGCAAAACATATGATGATTCCTGTTTAAAACAGTTAATCGCCATGAAACGCCTTTGAGATCTTTTATGTGGAAAAGTATTTGCAACCGTGAAAACTCAACCTGAATATCAATTTTGCACTTATTTGGTTTGGTCTTCCAATCCTAGAAATCAGTTAACTAACCTTTAGAAAATCCTCGACTGCTTCAACTCTGCCTGGCGACGTTTTGCCGAGTGACTGATTATCTTAGACATTACTCGGACTGCGAAGGACAGTGTCCATTCCCTTCACGTCACACCTCTGAGAACCTGAATATCTACTAAAAGCCCTTCAAATAGATTCAGCAGTCTACGTATCATCGAAAATCAGAGGTTAAAATGAAACTGTTATAAATTCTTATACAGTGAAGCTCTATAAGGATTACTCTTGGTTATAGTGAACCATGGAGATAGCGTAATTTGTCAGGGTCACAAAATATTTCTGCTAAAATTATACAGAGTGTCAGTGGCGGTTCGTCAGCTCAGAAACAAGCAGCGATGCAGAAGTTGTATAGACCTAAGATGTAGGAAATTTTATGCTGATTATTTTGTTATATATTGATGATGTACTAAAAATTGATGGTTTTTTTAGCTGTAAGCAAAAAACTTGGGAAAGGTTTTTTCGTATTTTTTGGCTATAACTAAAATCCCTACAAAAGTTTTGGTGGCAAACCTCAGATACGTAATCATCACCCCAATAAACATAAAGGAGCAAAAAATTACATCTGCTACAGAATTTGATTTAAAAACTACTTAACGACTACACTACTTAGAGAAAGCAAAAAAAAGCCAAATGAGGAAGTCGCACCAAGCGAGAGCTGCTTCAGTGGTAGCTCTCGGGGTTCTAATTTCAATGGGAGAAAGGGTTGCTTTTTTCTTCCGACCGAAAACCCAGAGTTACTCAATGCACGAAATTTCGATCCTAGGAGGGGCAAAACCCTTTGTAGTTCTGGTCTGTCTCTCTCTAATTCTCGATTTATTTTCCATCTTCCTTTTAGGTTTTTTATTACTTTTTTATCATTTTCGGTTATTATTAAACTCTTAAAGTGTAAAAGTAAGAGAATTATAATAAAAACGAAAAAACAAACTTCTAAATAATTTCAGGGGGACTGAAGCTCTGCAGCCCTAATGGACGAGCCGTCACTGCAAGATGTCCACAAATTATTGTCAGGGTTTCCTTACCTCACAACTTTTATTTTAAAATCATGACCATTAATATTCATAAAGTACATTTCCTCAGCCAGCACGTAACCCAACAGCACTTGGTTGTAAATTGACTTCAGTCTCATGTTGCCATGAAAAGCTCTCACATATTTTTTTTACTAAAAGGGGTTTTTTATAACTGCCACATATTTTGTACTAAAGGGGTTTTTTTTATAGTTGATAACTCTTAAAGTTGCTGTTCTTATTTCGTCCAAGATACTTAAGTGCTCTTGTATAAAGATTACATGCATTTTTGCTAACCTAAACCTAGGCACATTGAGGCTGAACTTAATTTACAGCCAAGTGCCGATGGTTTAGATGCCACGTAAGACTGCCACGTGGAAATTGCTTAATTTGTGTTTGTGTTATTAAAAAAACCAACAATTCAACGTCAAGAAGGAAGATCCATAATTTGCTCCACCATCTCCAAGTGAAGCCAGTCTTTTCCGTCCAGACCCCAACTAATTGTTTTTCCTTCCTTCATTAGTCTTCTCTCAGTAGAGTGCAATGCTTTCGATCCAATCGCAAAATCTCGGACAGCATTTTCACAAATAGCAACATCTGCAAACGAGCATCTTCTTCCTCCTGCGATGAGGGAATTTAAAACCTGCCAAACTTCGACTCTCCATCCTGCGTCTTCATCTCTTCCTCATCTCATCATCCTTTTTCTTTCGAGATGGAAGGTCTCGTTTCACCAGTTCAACATTCAACTTCGTCTCCTCTTCAGCCCACCATCCCCTTATGAATTCAGCACTGCTTTAGTCGTTCTTTCAGGACTTTCTTCCAAGATCCACCGTGTTTCATCTTCTTCAAATAGAGTTCCATCAACTAAATCTTCTTCAAAATCGTACTTTTTAGAACTCTGTCCGGCACATTTCTCTGTTTTTGTGTACAAATTTTATTTTATTTTTTATTATTGTATTATTTTTTTCATTTTTTTCATTTTTTATTTTTTGAATGGATTTTTTTCCTGATCTTACAATTTTTCCATTGCATATAGCTTTTATTATTGTCCAGTTATTTCATGTGCAATTGTCTAATTTTGTGTTTTTTCAAAGTTTTATTTATCAACATGCTCTGTCTTACCAAAAATATTTTTATAATGTAACACACATTAGCAATCTTTCCTAATGGAATAGCTCCTGTTAACATTTGTAAATTTGTTGTGTTTTATAATTAGGCAGCAGTGTAGGGAATTTGGCAAGGTCTCAAGAAGCTCACCCCCTCGGGCGTTGTGATTTTTCTTCCACTTCATGTCCGCGACACTGCTTGAATAATTTTAAGGTTATATTTGCAGGGCCATGAGTTGTGTTATGCCTTATTGAAAAACTTTTTGAGTTGTGCTTTCTGAATATGTAATAATATTTATCTTCGTGCCTTTTAATCAAAAGTTATGAGGTAAGAAACCCCTGACAATAATTTATGGACACCCTGTATTATTTTGCACTCTCCAATAAAACTATTGTCATCAAGAAATTTAAATTTAAAATCAAAATTCTTCCTATTTTAAAGCAAGCAAAATTTATACAAACAAGCGGGGGTATTCTTTTCTCGACTCTCACGTATACGTACGCAGTATGACGCTCTTTGATTTAATCCTCTTAGCATATTATAGAGAATCGAGCATGAATTTTAACCTCTCTCATTTGGGTGTTTAGATCCAAACTTTGATGCAGATTTACAACTTTGATATGAAGAATACTTACCAAATTTCATATTTCTAGTTTGTCTCTTTTCTAAATTATCACGTTCAAGTACACGCGAATAGACATACCGACAGGCTGTCAATCTTTTGATGGAAATTCTGGTGATAAAACTATATTCCAAATTTCATTTATCTATCTCATGGCATTTTTTAGTTATCGTATTAACATGAATAGGTTTAGCATGCAGACAGGTGCATTTCGCTTTGAAATATTTCTCTCAAAATTGAATAGAGAAGTACAAATTTTATTTAAAGGCCATGTACCACGTTCTTCTAGCTTGTTTCGTTTTTGAATTATCAAGTTCTCAGATTGACCAACAGGTAGAGAGTTCGAGAGGCAGATATAATTCAAAAATGATTTTTTTCGGGCTCGCACAACTGAGATTCATCAAAATCTCGATGTCGAATTTTTCGAAAATTACAATGCTGCCTGTACTTTGTATACGAATGTGCACCGTGCTGCGCCATCTTATTCTGTGATGTATATAAGTCAGTATCTACCTCAGGGCAATGGGAATTCCTTTTGTCTAATGGTTAAGATTCGTAACTCGGGACCCAAAGGTCTCAGGTTCAAAAGCACGTGCTCTGCCAAACGAGAAAGTAAAAAAAAGAACGCATTTCAAAAATGAATTTAATGTCCTCCTGAATGGCCAAAACACTTTCTTGAAAGATTAATTATCAATATTGTTACTTCATAATCTTATTGGCCTGGAAGCAGTTTTCTATTGCCAAACTCCTGAAGACTGTAATCTAGATAAAAGCACTTCTAACGGACACAGCATATATATGTTCGAAGGTCACTAGGCAAGCTAAAAACGATATAAAATTAAACAGTTATATTAAATATAATAAATTATCAGCTATATCTCCACTTGAATATAACACTCAAACTCTTATTGGTTTTGAAAGAAAATATTTTAATGAGATATTTTTATGTTTAAGGTAAGCTATTGTAAATAGGTCGCTCCATGCGTACCATTTTGTAATTAGAAGTGAAAATATCTAGCCGTGCCGTGTGTTTAGAAGGAAATAAAGATACGATTAATGATAATTGATGTTGTTTTTTTCTTTCTGTCTCAAGTTCAAAGTATACAAAGAGAAAATATTGTAATCATAGGATAATTATTAAAAATCTGTAATTATTAAAATTTCGATCTCTCGATTTTGATTAATATTCATATCGTAGACCACTCAGAGTCCGAAAATAATTTTTAGAGGAATTAAATTTATTTATCTGTCTGAGAATACTATAACTCTTAAACAGGAAGAACAAAACGGGATAACTCTCAAACAAAGAATAAGACGGATGAATTTTGGTATGTGGTCTTTACATCAAAATTATGGATCTATACCAAATTTTGGAGGAAATCCATCAAAGAGGCTGAGATATAAAAATACATATTCAGTTATCTTTACTGACCGACAAAGCTAATCACAGAATGATCCATATTGTGGAAGTATACTAGAAAATCGAAGAAAGAGCTCTCCTTCGGGTTGATTTTATTTTTTAAATTTATTTTTTTAACTTATGGCAAAGTACAGCGAAGATATCATTCACGTATTTAAATGTAAGCAGAAATAAGTTCAAACGAATTTCATTTTGTTTGTTTTTATTTTGTTAATTTCGAGAATATGTTAAACAATTAGACTAATTAAATCGTTTTCAATAAACTCAATGCATTACAATAATTACTAATTCTCGTTTATCACAAATAAATCCTTTTCAGCAAGTGAGCTATTTTTTTTCAGCATTAGTGGAAATAAGTAATAAGATCAAACAGAATCAGATAATCTAATTAAATACACCGGTCGATATTTTTCATTGATTTCATCAAGGTAAAGGATAGTAAATTTCAGAAAGAAATGCAATAACTGTTTTCAGATATAAAACAAAAGCAAAATTCTTCCCAAAAAACGCTTCTTTGATCCAATTAGTGTATTCAATACACTTAAATACATATCTTTTTAAGCATCCTGAACAATCAACGCTTGTTTTGTGTTCTACTCTTCGTTAAAAAGCTGATTTTTAGAAATTGTGCAAGCACCTCGCTCATTAACTCGACAAAGGCCGGGAAGTTGACTATGCCCAAAGGTCTTGTTAAGGTCGCGAGACATCATGTAAACAAAGCAGTCCCCTTACACGTAATTAAGCGGATAATATTTCTTCTTGTTAGTCTTGTATAAGGCCGAGAGAGATTCCTTTTCAGCATGTTCAAAGTAATAAAACTTTGAAATGTGTCGCCTCCTCTTCGGAGGAGTCTCCTTTTATCATGTTTTAAGGTAAACAGTGGAATTTCACCCAGAGGAGAAGGTTTTCTTAGAGTATTAGAACATTTTTGAAAAGAAGCATGGCGTATCTTAGGAGACACAGTTGCAGTGAAGAATTTTAACTTTCTTGCGAAAGTGCATTTGGTTGTAATTAGGTACTGATGCATTTTCTAGTTGTTTGGTTCATCTTATATGAACTATAAAAATTTCTTTCGTTCCATGGATTCTCTTCGAAAAGTTTTTCCTATTTCTGTCAGGTAATTGATATGCTTAGTAACACATCAATGAGCACTTCTACGTGAAATTTATACACTTTAGTATTGAATATTATTTAAAGAATTTGATTATTTTTTGCTGACTCTCTTTGTGTTCAATGCGTATAGAAGTTTCTGACTTTAGTATGGTGTATCTAGGACAACTTTTCGAATACTTTCAACCCTATTTTTCTTGGTAGTTGAATTTTATAAAATTAAAATAATCATCCCGTTTCATAATATGTAAATCTTCTACCATAAGTTTTGAAAGGTAATCATGATTTTCATATTTTATTTTCTGTAATACTTAATCAGCAAATTAAAATAGGATTATAAATTTTAATTGCAGTAGATCATCTTGAGCGTTTCTTAGGCAGCATACAGACTATGGATATTTTTGTCACATTACCAGATTTAATTTGATGGCCTGAAATTTGGATACATAGTGGAGTCGTGAATACTGTTATTCTACTACCCGAAAACTGAAACTCAACCATCATATTATTACGTTTGTTTTGCAATTCCGAATGCAGCAAAATTTACCATTTGTGCTTCTTTTTTGCATACATCATAAGTTTTATGAATTTATGTATTCCTAATAATAAATTTATATGATAATAGAAATATAATAATATAAATTATGATAATATAATAATACAAATTATGAATTTATATATTCCTGATATTAAATTTTAAATTAATATGAAAATTCTTAAACTTTGATTCTTTTATATTTTTAAATATAGATTCATTATTATCACATTTTTGTCATATCTGGCTCTTACACCAGTAAGCCACAATCTGTCGCCCAACCGTAACTTAAATTTTTATTGGAGAGTAAGACACGCATTTATTATGTGATTAAATTAATTCTCCAGACAGCAGTGTTGATTAAACACAGAAATTTCGTTCATTACGGAAATCTCAAACATTACGATGGCTACAACGCCTAGCTGACAGAACTTCGACTTGTAGGCTTGCGGCTCGAAATCCGATTCTAACTAAGATCGTCCATATATGCGAGCTTGGTGATTGGTGAATAAGTCGTTGAGAGTGAAACGTACTCACGTTCTGTGTGCTAGAGATGTTTAGATAAAGATGCTAGCTCCAGTGCCGTCTTTGCATCTGATTGAAAACTCTAAAGCTGTTAATGTGCGCATTACCTTGCAAATCCGCAAATTATTAGCATAATCATTTGCTAAATAAGGGTTTTCTGCACTTTTGCTTAGTAATGCACTCATTTACGCATTCCGAATCATTAAAGTGCAAGAGTTCGTTTCTCTCTTTCCTTTTCCCTCCTATTCCCCTTTCTCCTTCTGCTTTCTAAAGCTTTTAAATCGGTTAATTGACTTTTTGTATTCTACTTTGTCCTTTGATTGATAATATCATCTACTTTGTTTACTGATTGATTCTATCAATATGATTCTGTTTATATGAATAATAGCTAAATAATATTATATTTCATCATTTGTGAGCATTTTTTTTACTTACAATATACTGATTATTTCACCAATTAATCAGTAACTAAATATAGTTACAACAATTGTCATTATATTTTATGCATAATCTGCTCATTATTATATGAAATTACTTATAAGTTTATGGAATAAGGCCACAAAGGGTATACTTATGATTTATAATCTTATCGTTGACAGAAAATTTTGTCCATTTTAGAACTCCTATGGCTAGTGGCCTCCGAAGAAGTTGGTCATTCGGGTTCTTTTTCATTCCTTCCATTTTGAATAATCTTTTTTACATTCTATATAAATTCTATTTTATGTGTTTTATCTATTTTATGTGTTTTAAATATTAATTGTTGTAATTCTTTTGTTGATGCAATCAATCAATGCTGTTGCGTTGAGCACGCAAAAAGGTGTGTTGTCATTGTTTTTTGTTTAAATCTTCTGTTTCTTATTTATAATTTTTACATTTTAATTTATATTTTTATTATTTATGGAATAAAAGTATAGTGGATTTTTCAATTAGAATTGCCTTGTATTACTACGTTTGAGTGCCAATTTAAACATATAAAATAGTTGCTGGTGTTTGAGGAAAGACATTACTTTCTTTTCAACGGATGCCTGTAAGGAAAGCGCATATTATCTACGTAATCTACAGAATAACAATGAAAAATGAAAAACGAGACAATTTTCCGCACATAAATGGATAGACCTCAAGGTTATATAATTAATCTGCAGATTATCTACATAACCTACTACTACTACTACCTGATTGTCGCACTTTAGTGGGAAAATTTATAACAAGCAAATCCATCAAATAGTCAGGACCACCTATAATTTGATTATAAAAATTTCATGAAGTTATCTTCATGATTCAGAATTAAAATTCAGAATAATTACTGAATTTTTCATACTTATTTTAAGCAACATAATTTTTTCTCAATTATGCAATAATTTTTCCTCTTTAGTAGACCTCTAGCAGCAAAATTCTGTACCGAAACAAATCTATTCTTGCCCATCAAAGAAGCGTTAAATTCCCCTACAACAGAGCCAAGGATGCGACTCAAAGGTGACCCAATCACCTAATTTCCTTCTTGGCGGTATGATAATGATGCTCATTTATAAGCAATGCGATTTCCTCCGTAAATCCCGCCAAGAGAAAGTCGCCACAGGCTCCCCGTGACAGTTTGATTATACGAAGCGTCAATCCTACAAGGTTCTCTAGATGGAACAGATTGATATTCATGAATTTTCCAATCGATGCTCGTTTTGTCAATTGAATTTTACTTCTTCGACGTGCTGGCACAGATTGGAATTTCCCTTGAAGAGTCCTGAAAAATAAGGCCGCATCGGAAACCATATGATGATGAATCAATAGGTCTTTTGAGGTTTACAATTTCCTCGCAGTTCTAATATCGATAAACAGTCTTTATATCGATTGAATGAAAACTTACATTTACTTCCCGTTTAAAAATTGCATGAGGGCTATTAACTATGAATAGTTTGGAGCCGCGGTCAGATGAAAATTAAGCCGGTAAAAAACTGTATGAACTTCCTTGCCACGCCATGCCACGCCACGCCACTGAGAACACGCTTGGCTCTTGATGACAAATTTAACACATCATAGACCGAAGGCATCATATGATATCTTCTGATATTTATACATTGTTAACTGAGAAAGTTATAGGATGTTAATTGATTCCTTTTATTTCTCTGTTAGGAAAAATCACCGGCCACAAGTTTCCACAATACACCCTCGATCAACAAAGCATTCAAAACAAACGTTGTAGATTTTGTTTACATTTTTTATACATTTTTATTTAACTTGACTTTTTCCATGTTTGTAAAGATGGAATTTTGCAATCAATTTTTCACTCACTTCCTAATGTGCTAGAGTTTTGTAATTTTGTATATTTATATATTCTCGATTACAATGCGCTATTTTAATATTTTAGAACATAATTATAAGTTTATCAATAATTAAATTTTGATCAGTAGCTCTATCTGGTAGTAGATTTTAGGAACAGTAGATCTCAGAATTAAAAAAGGAGAACATAATTAAAATTTAAAAAATTCTGCTTTTTAGCACACTATTAAAAGTGTGTTATTAAAACCGTTTTTATTAAATTTATTTGATCTTGTATTTAATTCCTGAGCGGTCAACAATGTGTCAATATGCACCAAAGCACTTCATACGACCGACTTGCGATGGAACAGAATCTCGAGCCCACAATCCTTCAATGCTGAAGTAGAGACACGACTACCAGGGTCTTGCTAATCTCGAAGCTTTCATATAAGAGTATACTAAACATTTAAACTTGGCTCGTTTCTATTCAAATAGAGACTTTTCCAACTTTAATTTCAACATATAGAATATCTTTTCTGAATTTTAATTATTTTAAACTCTTTCCTGCCTCATTTTAGAACAGAAATTTTGAGTATTTATTTTTATCTAAATTCACAAGAGTTTAGTATTTTTCTTCTAAGTTTTAAATGTATTTTACGAAATTGGAATTTTTTTATATGTTCTTAGCAACAATAGTTATTGTAACAAAACACTTTCGAAATATATCATGGAAAAACACAAAATCTTGCTTATTTTTTTGTTAACTAAAGTTTTAATTAACATTTGGGCCTTTAAAAGTTGACAGTTATCTTTCACTTCTTGTATAAAATATTTACAGCAATAAAAAGAAATTTGTTCAAAGTCTCACCGTTGCCTAGCAACGAAGTATCTATAAAAATGCCTTATTTCAAAATCGTCTGCGAGTAATCGATTTTTTAAAAAATATTTAAAAAGTAATACAATTTGAAGTAAGCATTGCACAGAAATAAAATTGATATCATTGAAAAGGTAAAATTTTAAAGTTTAAGATGGTATAAAAATATTTTTGTCGGACAATTTGCTCCGAAGTTACTGCGTAAAAACAGTTTCAGTTAATTTCTAATTTACTGACTGCTTAATTAACTCTTGGATTTTGAAAAGTTCATAAGTGTCTTCCCCTTGCCTTAAATAATAAGTGTGCAAAATTTGGTTGGAAACAGTCCATTGGTTTAGGAGGAGATGTGGGACATAGCCACATACACACATAGCCACAATGACTTTCATTTATATTTAAATTTATTTCTTCGAAGAAGACACAGGTAAAGATGAAAGGAGATATTAACTGCAGCAATTTTTTAATCCAATTAAATAAGCTTTACAATTCTTTCAAAACCAATAAAAAGCGTTTCCAAACAATATTTTAAAAAATAAAACCGAAATACCAAACGATAAAGGCAGAGTAATTGAAAAGCGCACCGTTGCCTAGCAACGAAGTATTATTAAATTTGCTTTATTTAAAAATCGTCCGCTGTAATCATTTATTTATCAAATTTTGAAAAATTAATAA
The DNA here is from genome assembly GCA_013235015.1 of Araneus ventricosus. NCBI lineage: Eukaryota > Metazoa > Arthropoda > Arachnida > Araneae > Araneidae > Araneus > Araneus ventricosus. Next base: position 191,442 of record BGPR01000224.1, read on the forward strand.
AAATTGAAGGAATATTTCACAGATATAAAATTGATATCATTGAAAAGGTAAAATTTTGGACTTTAAGATGGTATAAAAATATTTTTGGGAGATAATTAGCACCGAAGTTAATACGGGAAAACGGTTTCGGTTAATTTCTAATTAACTGACTGTTTATTTAACTTTCGGTCTTCGAAAAGTTGAAAATAATCTTCCTCTTGTCTTAAATAATAAGTGTGCAAAGTTTGGTTGAAATTGCTACAGGAGTTTAGGAGGACATATGGAACATACACACATACATACCCTCATACACACATACATACTCTCATACACACATACATACCCACAATGACTTTTATTTATATTAAGATTATATTAGTGTGTTTCAAGGGCTGAATGAAATAGAGGCTCGTCAGATTTGATGAAATAGAGGCTGTTGAGTAAATCCTAAAAGTGGTTTCTACGCCGTCACATCCGTCATTTCATGCATAGCTCATGAAATTTCTGGAGACACTACTGTATAAGGAAAAGTATGAAAAACAAATAATGGAGTTAAACGTCGATCGTGCAAGACAATCCTTTGCCCGTGCTCCTACAAAATCCACCCACACTGCTGCCAGACAGTTGAAACTACTACGTTCAACAATGCGCAAGGTTAAACACAAGAACTTCTGACTGTATACTTATAAACAACAAAACTTATATAGGCAACTAGACGAAAAGAATTTACAGTTATCTTTTGTCCTGGACTTCTTTCTACGGAGTTATGTTAAAGATATCGGCTATAAAACAAAGATCCGGCACATACGTGACCTGAAGCAAAAGATCACTGATGGCATTGCAACCATTGGTGACATTATACTACAGAGAAATTGACATGATCGAGCACCATCTTAATGTACTTCCTACAACTAAGGGTACTTATACAGAGGTGTATTAAAAGAAACAAAAGATCTTCAATTTCTACTCCTTATTTTGTAATAACTGTCACTTTTTTGTCTCCTCACTATCTCCTTAAAAGATATCTTGAAATTGTAAAAAGACTTTGAGGAGACGTGGTACGTAATTTCCAATAATTTTTACAAAAATGGGCTTTTTTCTATTATAAAGCATTTTAAAGATGAATAGAATTTTATGAATTGTCAACTTCCTCAATAAAACGTTTTCTTCCATACATATAAATAATGCCAAAAGTATTTTGATATTATTAAGAATTCCAAAATTCATAGGAAGGAATATAGAAACTTAACAAACAATAACTTAATAACAAGGGAAGCTATTAAAGCTGATATAGAAAATTAGGTCCCAAACTTTAAACATTTGAAGACGACTGCAACAAACAACTGGGAAAATTTAATTTTTCTCGCTTATTGTAATCGTATTAAGCTCGCAGACAAAATTAAAAATCCAGATTTCTGCCTACCGTATTATGGCAACTTACCGATTTCAGTCTGATAAGACTGAAACGTAAGCTCCAAACAATTACCTAAAATTCCTCGAACATCCTACACGAATTCAATTACATGACTACCATTTATAGACAAAATTACACCCCTTAATTGTCCAGGCTATTTAATCTCCCTTTTTAAGGCGAACTTCCAATATTTAAAGTTTCATAGACAACAACTTAACTTAACGCAAATTACTAGAGGTAATCAGTTTTAGACTTCATCATCTGATTTCGCTTTAAAAACTTGGCGTGTCTTAAGGGCAGGACGGTCGCTAATTGATACCTGCTTTTTAATATGCAGTTTTACCCCGGTTCCTCCGGCGTTCTGAAAAGACGGTGCCGTTTTAATGCTGATGTCGCCGGAACCTAACTTATCGAATTAAATGATTAGGAACATAATTTACCCGGAGGCAGTGTTGCTCTCCCTTGAGACGCTGTGGAATGTATGCGGTGCTCTCTCATCAAACAAGGGGGTGGCATTAAAATTAAATCGTTTGGCCTCGGACAATTCGGGGAAAGTGATGATTAGTGGGAAGAGTAAGTTTCGGTGAAGGGATTTTATGGTTGGAAAGTTTGCATTTATTATGTCTTACTATCTTTTTATTATTCAAATATTTAAAGTATTCATAAAGATTGGGTTAGCCATGAATAATATAATATGATCATAAATGTAGCATGATTAAAAATTGTTACTTTGTTTTCACGTCTTTGTAATAATTAGTTAATATAGTTAATAAAGTGCGTCTAGCTTTACTGTACTTTTTTACGAATTGTTATTTATCACTTTTTTTTTATTAAACTAGGATACTAAACCTGCATGTCTCTGTAATTAAGCCACTTATTAAGTGACTTTAAGAAGGATCTCAAAGCTTTCGTTACCATTAGATCTTGAAAGATCTCAGATCAGATATTAGAAACCAAAAAAGATCTTGAAAGATCTCAATTCTTGTTCACTTTAACACAGGCCACATAAAAATATTCAAAGCAGTCGTTTAAATGTAAACATGTCATCCATTTTTAACATATTATAAGTTTTAAAGATGGATCAGTTAGTAGAAAATGTCACGTAAAAGAATGAGACACAACTTCAGTAATTCAGTAACGTGATTGTTTTTTATGTTGTTACCATGGATGAAGCAGTTAAAATGCTAAAAATTGTTTCACTTTTCTTTATATAACAATTAGAAGCTTTTTAACACTACGTAATTTAAGAAAAGAATTTGTTTTATACTTCAGTTCCAGCATGGGTTTTTATCTGTGTTATTTTGTAATATAAATAGATATAATCCTACAATATTTTACATGATAATTAGTTTTCAAGGTTTTTCTTTGGGTTTATAATTTTATTAAAAATTAATTAAAGCCAACGAATCGTTTATAAGCAAAATAAACAGAAATAAATTTACGAATGGAAGAAAGAGAAATAGAAACTAAAAGCAAGAAACTTTAAATTTATTTAATTACCTCTACCTGCATGAGATATTTTTTTTTACCTCTACTATCCTCTAGAACAACAGGTGCGTGTTGGAAGAATAAAAGAGGAACTCTTGAAAACTAAAAAAATTTGAAACTAAGTAATTAATGTGCCGTTATACCCTATTATGTACAGTAAATAAGTGGCTGGAAATTATGATTTTTTTTCAAGGTTTAATGAAAGCAAAATTAAATCAGTCTACGCAATTTTTTCTACTAGTCTTTGCTACTGTTTCTGAGGTATTTTTAAGCATGGCATACGTTTTGAGGTTTCAAATGCTGAAGTTAACATTCACAAAACAATATCCTCATCGTCATTTTTTTATAATTTGATCGTTTCAATAAATAATAAAAAACAGAGTTTTTAATGTTAGAGTATTATCAAATCATGAAAAAGAAGTTATATTTGGAGGGTTCAGAATTAAAGTGAACTAAATCCACGAGATTTATTTCGGAGAAAAAAGACCTCAATTCTCATTAGCTGCCTTTAAAAGAACAATGGATTTCTAATTGTTCTTACTAATTAATGGATACAAACTGAGCTATGGACTTGAATCATTATTAGGCAGAAAATATAACATTTCTACACAGCATGGCAGTGTTAGGGAAAGATAGGCAAAACATGGACTTGGTCCACTTTAACCATGAACCCTCCATTTATTGTTAAAACAGTCGTTTCTTTGCATTATCAGGAGAGAATCACACATTCTGATGTTAAATTTTATTTTAAATCTATCTAATGGCTACTGTGTGACGTCAATCAACATGACATCACAGTCAGATGACAATCATAACTATGCATATCATTTAACAACTAACTCGTTATCTTAACGCTTTTAACTCCTGCAAGATATGACCTCAGTTCAAAACTAAGTAGTCCATCCTAAAATAGCCCTCCTGTAACTTCAAATCGGGACATTGATTTAACTAAACACCTACATGATGCGCACTGGATTCCTAAATCAAACTGGCATGGTGCATTTAACGTGTATCACGCGAGTATGCATTGATTCCATAGATGTAATGTCTTAATGAGAATCTTTTATGCAAAAATTAATTAATCGTACATACACTTTTCTCTTTGCACATACATACCGGGTGGCGGATAGTGTTTGAAAAACAATCTAATAGATGGCGCTAGCCGAAAGCAAGTGAGACCAAACTTGGTGCGCATGATCATTAGAGCGGCAATTGTATAGGTGTGTGTTTTGTTAGCGAACAGGGAGTTTAAGTGCGTTGTTTAGTTGAGATTGTCACAAGTGAAAATGAATAAATATTCAACCAATATTTGATCGTTTACTGTGCTCGAAATGGTCAAATACCATGAAAATGTTAAGGCAGTGCAACGGACATGGAAAGAGGAGTTTCACAACAGGAACTGCAAAAACCGTTACAACTGCAGTCCACACGATTGACAGAGAAGTCTGCTCACGCGTGGTGGGTGGATTCCAGAACCGCCTCACTGCTGTAATTTTTAAAGAAGGCGGTCACTTCGAACCCCTTTATCATTAATTCCTTACTATGTAATTTCAATATATATCATTAAAATCTTTTCATGACACTTATTTGTTTTAAAATTCTGATTCGTTTCGAACATTACCCACTGGGCCACCCTGTACTTCCGCATATAGCACTCATTGTTAAAGGACGCAATAAAAGCTTTTAATTTCTCTGTTGGAAAAGAAATCCGATTTCATCAGTTTTCAAGCCAGCCTTGTAAATATTTTCTTTATCGTCATTTGGGTCTGTTTAGTTTAGTTATATTTACTTCCCGTTTCGAAGCAACACGAGAGCTATTTTAAGAAGGATCTCGTTATTTTTTACCATGGTCAGATGTCGAGGATGGCGCCTTATTTGTCCTTGTCAGCAAGCATCTTTATTAGTCAAACAACAAATTTCTATTTCAGTTTTTTGTTTTGTTGCCCATTTTAATTTATATTCACTTTACATGATTTTTTTTCTTGGCTGCAAGTTTAAGTTCTCTTATGTGATAACGGTTTTTACACCCTTTTTATTTAAATTGTCTTCTTTCCTGAACGCAAATTTCATATTTGTAAAAATAGAATTTTGTAATCAATTTTTCTCTCACTTCATGGTGGACTAGAGTTCTGAAATTCTATACAGTGGTAGATGGTTCCTGATGGCAATATAATATTTTAATGTCTTCAGAACTTAATTATCAATTAATCAATTAATTTTAATTAATTTTTATTCAATATGAGAGATACCATCTGGTAGTGAATTCCAGAAAAGATTCACTATAAGATTCCACAATACATATTATAATGAATTATGAAATATATTAAACATTGAAAATTAGACAATAATAAAAATAAAAAGCTTTTTAAAACACTCTTCTATTAGGGTAATAAAAAGTAAGAAATAGAGGGTCTTTATATAAAATATGGAGGCAAAAACAAAAGCATAAAATCATGAAGCGCTGAAAACAATATTCTAAGGAAATTAAATCGCTGAAATTATTAAAGAAAGAAAAATCCTAAACATTAATTAAAAATTAAAAATATGCTATAAATGTGATTAAAACCCCAATTTAATTCAAGTATTTCTATCAGTGCCTTACTCTTTAACGGTTTTGTCTAGTAAATATAAACACGCTGTCTTGTGTTGATATCAGAAGTTTTAAAAAATCAGAAATATTCATTATTGGTTATGAAACAATCAGTCTTTCGCTCCTCTAGTGAAATTTCGAAAATTAAGATAGGTGGTGTTGCTTGTTCAACGAAGATTATTTTTTATTATTTCATCTAGATCTGATACTATACTTCTCAAGGTGCCCCCTTTGCGACTTGTACCTTCCCACTTTATTGCCGAATAAATCACCCCAAATGAATCGTACCTAAACAAAACCCTCTGCTCGAGACGGATATCACCCCTTAACCGCTTTCTTCATTTCTCACTTAACGAGTTGATTCTCCCCTCGGAAAGTCGTTAAATTCCGCGGCCAAATAAGTGCACCCCATGGGCTCGACGGGCACATTTTTCGCCCCGCCAGTACACTGCATTATCGTCACTACCCGAAGAAAAAGAATATCCTCATCACCTTAATAAAAAAGCTCTTTCTCTCGTTTTGGAGTTTAATTTTCATTCGCCAGGCCCTTTATTTGCAGTGCCTCCTTCTTTTTTTATATATTCATCAAGAAAAGTTTCAAATAGCGTTTTAAGGAAGGAAGGGAGGAAGATGTTTTATCGTTTTCTTATTGATGATGAAGCCCGATTAACTGCTTGCGGTCTCAGAACGATGAAATTGCTTCAGCGTTTGAGTTGAAAGCTGTGGAAATGTTTGTTTTCAGGGTTCAAATGAGTATAATAATGCTCGGTTGAGAAATAATTGTTATTGGTGGAATTAATTTAAGAGGTGTAACGACCTTCTCTTCATATTTCTTACAAGTCCTCCCCATTTTGCACCTTTTGTTCTAAAGACATGTCGCAGACTAATATGAGATGATCACATGATTTTAAAATGCCCTATAATATTACTTTTTCTTACATATACAGTCTATTGGCTGAAATGGACAGCCGCAGTTTTTCGAGTCAACATTAAGTAGTATCATGATAATGAATTGCCTGGCTTTCACTTTTAGTCAGTAGAGTGAACATGTAAGCAAAAATGTAATGTGCATGCAAAAAAAGAGCATATGAGAATGAATATTTTTTTGCTTACATATACGCTGAAATGGAGAGCCGCCATATTTTGGAATCAACATCAAATGACATTATGATAATGAAATGCCTCGAATTCAATTTTATCCATTCGAGTGAACATGTAAGTAGAAATACAATGTGCATATAAAAACGAGCACATAATAATACCCTATAACATTCTTTCGCTTACGTATACACTCTACTGACTGAAATAGAGATACAGAAATTTCTCGAATCAACATCAAGTAGAGTCATAATAATGAACTCCCTCGCTTTCACTTTTAGCCATTAGATTGAGCATGTAAGCAAAAAGGCAATGCACATGTAAAAACAGAAGCTCGTGAGAATGCCCTATAACGATCTTTTGCTTACATATACACTCTACTGATTGAAATTGAGAGCCAGCAGTTTCTCGAATCAGCATCAAGTAGCGTCATAATAATGAAATGCCTCGCTTTCATTGGCCTCCCACCCAGCACAATCTCACTTCAATTCCCAATACCGCAGTACATTTTTCTGTGTGTAGATGTTTTTTATTTATCTATTTCTAATATATTAACCCTCTGACTGAAGAATTTTAAAAAATCGTTAATTGGATGCAACGGTCGCAAATATGTTCAAATACAGTTGAACGGAGCATATTAGAGCTATGTGCAAGGTTTTATTAGAATAATACAATTAAATGCTGTACTAATTCTAAATAAACACAATAGCTTGCGAAAATCACAGGATGCAGATGAACATTGACTTACTTCCAACTCGCGGAAATCGCGGGATAAGCAATCAGAGGGTTAATGCCCTGTTTTGAAGTTATCCATGCTAACTACAATTTCAACCATGGTCAGGTCATTAGAACAGCAACCGGCTCTCCAAACCGACTCACCACAACAATGTAAGAATTTTGACTAATAATATCCAAATTTGAGCTATAGCAGAGCATATTATCAACCTAATCATTCCTTGAACTCACGATGCTCGTATTCCAAAAATTTACCACCATGTCATCGCTTATCGCATGAAAAAATCATAATTCTTAAATGATTTTGAAATAAAAGGTGGACCAATGATAATTTTCGGTATCTTTCCCATTTAATATTTTTTTACTGTTATGTCGTTGCTTTGTGCTTGTGAAGACTGCGGTTAGCACGTGAAGTATAAAAGCTTGTACACTCCACAGCTGGAGGCGAATCTTATCAGAACTACCTACAACGATGATGTCTCTTCTTATATTCTACAATTACTAGTTGATTTTAATTATTGTTGAAGTTCCTTTTAAACCTTATATATATATATATATATATATATATATATATATATATATATATATATATATATATATATATTAAAGTTATATTTTGTTAACAAAAATGAAAATTATGAACTTGAGTCCCTTGAAGGCAGTTGAAAATGCACTAAACACTCGACTTCAAGTAGTTTCCGTTATCCTCAAGAGTGCGTTTCACCCTTTATAGCAGAGTTGACAGTGAAACTTTCGTCGAGGTGACACAATTACGAGATCAGTTTCTTATAAAATGTTTTATTATTAACCAAATCATAAAACTCTTCACTGGAGTAGGCAAAACAATCAAATAAGTTTAAAAGTGTTTACTTAATACAAAGAACATCGCTAGACCGCATAACACGATCTCGCGCTCGTAGCTAGTTCTCGCATTCTCATCTCTTCTCATGTCATGTCAAGCTTGCCGTCATTGCGGTTGAGCATAAATACCCGCTCTATTTGCATTCTAAGGGGGTCTATTCTGGTACCCCCGGTTGGGTTGGGAGACGTCACTTTTCCCGGCCGTTAACAACGGAAAAAGTGACCCCCCCCCCCCCCCCCCCCCCCCCCGCCGCTCTCAAACAACACCCCCCCCCCCCCCCCAAGTATTACCAACCGCAAATGACTAAACGTTCACCAATCGGGTTCGAATTCAATTATTTGAGATCATGGCATGGAATTGGAAAAATACTTAGGGACACTACTAACCTCGGATCCGAAAATAAATTTATTGCTAAATATTACAAAATGTCTAACAGTTTCCAACATTTGCCTTTCCCCTTGGATACAGTACCTTGGCACACAGAGATACACCTTCACCTTCACAGTGACTCGTTCATTTAACTTTCAGATAATAACGTATCCACATGACTATTTGCAAATAAAGAGGGACACAATAAGGACGAGTTTTCTGCTTTGTTTGTTTGCATTTCAGCGCCTGTACTACGTAATTCCGGTGTAATGCTAACGGGTCTATTCTGGTACCCCCGGTTGGGGGGGGGGACGTTTCCCGTTCATAAATAACGGAAAAAGTGACGTCTCCCAACCCAACCGGGGGTACCAGAATAGACCCCTAAGTCAATGGGATATTCAAATCTGAAGTCCAACATACAAGCAGATAAAATCAAGGTTTTTAATGTAAGTAAACAAACCCGAAAACTAGTCCATATATCTCTTGATTTTATTTCTTTAACGTTGTAGCATAGCTTAAAATTTGTTTCGCAATGAATTTTAACCAATAATCAGCTGTATACGGTATTCACGTTAAAAAAATAATAAAGGATTCTTTTCAGAAACCGGTTCTTATTCTATATTTATATTTTAAAATAAAGTGTTAACATCCAATTCTCTTCTATCGCCTTTTTTACTTCAATAACACAAAAATCTTTAACGCAGCATTAGGACTGTATTATTGAGTTTTGTAATGCTTACTTAAAATCTTTTAGGGACTTCCTAATTATAGAAAACACCTTCAATATGAGTTATTTTTACTTCACTGCATCATACATCTAGTTAAAAAATTACTCGGCAGCATACACAAGTAATTCTTATTTGCAAAATCATCGCCAAAAATAAGTCATCGAATCCTTAGCGAATAAACTTGACAAAAGAAGTCCCAATTACATCTCTTTTAACTTTAATATACTGAAATCAAAATATTTGCTTTTAAAACTAATACCTTTATGTATTGCAAAATTCGATAAAAAGCAATGACTGTTCATTAAAAAACCGGATCTCCTTCATCTTTCTTTGAGAAACACACCAGCTCGAGATTGCCAATAAGCTCATTATCTGGAAAATCCGCAGTAATAAACTGCCAATAACATCAGCTCTAACAAAAGGCGCGTTAATATCAAAAATAACGCTGGTAACGATTGGCTCGCGGCTAAATAACGCCAGCACACTTGAATGCCACAACTGAAGAGAGAGAATATTCGTCTAAACTCCTTCGATATTCCTCAAAATCTCCGCTTCCAGACTTTAATTAAATTCAAAATTGGCCGTCAAAACGGAGAGTTTATTTTATAACCGGCAAATGGGAATATCTAGAATCCGGTAGAAGAGAATATTAATATTTGAGTGCTAAAGTGTTTGGAGGGCTTGTTCGATCTGCTGTAGCGAATTCTCTCTCATAGTTGGAGGCGGGGGCTAAAGGGGGGAGTGGATGCGGTGTGGTTCTGGAATAAACCACCGCAGCAGCATCTGCATCGGGTGTCGGTAAGTGATTGCTACGATTATCGCAGAATTTGAAATGAATTAGGGGCGGTTAAGAAACAATAGATTTTAAGTCTCTTAATGAATTATTTTCAATATAGATGAGGTTCTTCATTCTTGTGCCCGAATATTAACTCCTTAACTGTGGTACCCGAGTGACACTCGTATATCGAATAATCCTATTTTAAAAATAATAAGATAAAATTAAGACCAAGGATAAAATTAAGCCACTCACGGATGTTATATTTCGATACAAAAATGAAATGGAATCCAAAAACATCTCAAGTGTCCATGAACGCTTACTATAATCCAGCGGTTCCCAACCCATGATGATAGCTTATTAGTGGGCTGCGGCACGCTGTCACCAAGAGTCGAAGTCATGGGTGATTCAAAAGTTTTCACTCGTTTTTCGCTTCATAAAACAATATATTTTTAATCCTTTTATAATAAGCTTTACTAATTACTGACCTATACGTGTATATAATATTTATATAAATATATGTGTTTGCATAATTTTACTTGTATATTTAGTTAGTGGGCCTCAAAATATTTTTTACACAACATGTGGTCCGCACAACCTAAAAGGTTGGGACCCACTGCTATAGTCAAAACGATAAGACCTTTGAAAAATAGTAGGTGTTATCTATTTAAATAGAAGAGATAATTACACAGTTAAACAGGCTAGAACAAAATTTTCAATACGTGAATCAAGTGCTAAAACACTCTGAAGTATGGTTTATTTTGATTTATGCGATTGAACTACAGTTTTGAAACAACACGACGGTCCTTTCGGATGATCCTCAAAAATCTGAATCATAGTTAAATAACGAAAACAAAAGAACTAGATTTATGATGTTCTGAACCAGCAATCCCTGAACCTCAAAGATGAGATTAAACCGTTTCATGCCCATGAAAAGTGTGTTAATCAGTGACTTATTATTGCTAATATTCAAGTATACTTAATATAAATCTCTGCCGGCGAAAATGGATTCCTTTTGTCCGGAAATATAAGGAAGTAAAATTTAACTCCTCTCCTTTTGCCTTTAATTTTATAAGGGTTGAAGCTATACGAATCAAAAAGAGTGGATGAGAACACAACTGATGAGAGCTTTCCAACGAGGTGTCACATGCATTGGCTAAAAGGTATTCGAATTTGAGGGTTGAAAATCACTATTTAGCTTATAACTTCTAAGCAATTACAACCATCGAAAACTTTGAGACAAAATTCATTCGTTATGATGAGACAATAATTCACCTAATTTGAATTGACTTTCTATCCTCAAACATGAGGGTGTTATGGGGAAATGAAAATTTCAACATCACCACCACACTTTCTATACCCTTTGAGCTAGAAGGCCCATCTACGAACTCGGCCGACATTTTCATTCTCCTTACAAAATATCCCTCGCCGGTTTAAGTCTAATTAACATTCGGTCGCTTAGAGCAATACAAATGCTAACACGTTCGGGCGCAACTCATCTGTGAGATTAAAAGCTAAATTTTTGTTTTGGCTTAAGGAAAAGCTAATCAAACTGAACTATTCGGTCATACAAAGATATATCTTCGTTTTTAAATAACTTTTTGGTTATTCCTTGAAATTTCAACTAACAAAGTGTCTAAGAATTCAGAAAGGAGATGACGTCTGTTTTTCCCGTAAGGTTCATTAGCAATGACAACTGAATGAGCTTGAAATAAATCGGCATTTTTAAAACAATATATTGTAAATAACGATCAATATCATTGAATTAGGGGCTAGGACACAGGTATACGACCTTTTATAGGTATATAAAAAGAAATATTGAAAAATTTGGGAAATCAAAAATAAAAGCGTAATCGGGTGCAACTCATCTACCAGATTAATGTGCCCCTTACGTACATCAAAAGAGCACTAGAGAAAAAACCCACGATATCCAGTGTAAGTGATAGGGAGCCAGGAAGCTACTAGAGGTCCCACACCTTTCTCGGAAAAATCCGCATTTGGGCATAAAAAAAATATAGGTGCTTCATCTCACAGATTAGATGCGTCCGACGGAAGGTTAAAATTATTCGAGTTATCGTCTTCGCAAGATAATATGGGCAAAGCATTACACATACCATCTACTGAAATCTTCCCGAAGTCGTGTCATGAGAACCATTACATTAGGTAATGTTCCTATAAGGAATCTACCTGGAGAAAAGGAAGAAGTAAAGCATCAATTTTGTTTTTCCAACTTTAAAAGCTGTATTCTTTTCTTATTATTCCTTTAAATCAGTTGTTATGAATAGTTACGTCAAATGACAGTTTATTTAAATGATGTTACGTAAATTAAACTATAGTTGCGTGAACTTTCATGAAATCCGAAGGAAAAACCACATAATAAAGCTTAAAGTAGACTAGAAAGTATTTTTGGTATTTCTGCTGTAATGTCATGGCAATAACAGAAAAATCTATTAAATTACTTAAATGCTGAAAATTGCATCTTCCATTTTCAGAATCATTTGTTCTGTTTAATTTGATCAGATTAACAACCTGTTTTGAAACAACATGAGGATTATTTTGAGATGAGTCTCATAATTTTCAACCGCGGTCAGATTCCGAGAATCACACCTGAGCAGACACCTCTTTTGAAACTTCCACGTCACACCAGCGGGAGTGCGTTTGACGCGCAACGGTTTCAGCATACACGTAATATATCACCTGCATAATTGCCTATCCTTGATGGGCAATTATACAACCCCACGGGACGTTTAAGTTCTAAATAAATAAAACATGAAAAAATTTGGTAGGTAATTATTTGTTTTACTCTGACAAAAAAAATCAATAAAGTCTAAGCAATTTATTGAAATGAACACGTAGAATAATGAAAAAGATGAAGGGTTAATCCTTTTTAGCCCAGTCATATTTTTAAGTTGATTTTACTTTCTTATTTACATCATTTTCTTCTTTCACATAATTATAAAATTGGACGCATTTAAAACTATAAAGACAAACCAAAATTTCTTCAGTTGTCTCCACTGAAAACCTGCTTCTTTCGTCCGGCCATTTAGTTGACATAGGGAAAATATTTTCTTCACATTTCCAATGTGGGCTGGAACGGCTAATACGTATTTGTATAGCTTTATTACATCTTATCAATATATGGGAGAAAACGCGACAAATAGTGATTACGGGACAGAGTAGTGAGATACGGTGATAGTCCCGTATATACGGGACGTATGGCAAACCTACCCTATACAGTAGATCTTTGGTGTATTCTAAACTCCAACCCACGATCTTCCGATCTCGAAGAGTGACTAACAGCTCTTCCTTAAAAACATTCATATTTATCTAACTATATTTATTCTACATATTTTTTTTTAATATTTAACTTGCGCCAAGCCCGAGAACGTGATGCATTTTTGGTGGAATCGAATCAGGGTCTCCTATCTCACCTGTCCCGAAACCGAGATTTTACTTACAGGACACCGCGACACTTTCTTTCAATTGATCCTGCTATAAAATACATTTTATGTTAAACAAAAGATAGCTGTATCCTACTAATCTATACTTCAAAATACAGGGTGGTCATAAATCATTTTACCCATTTCAAAAATTAATTTTAAAAATCTAATAATGTTACAACTGCGTTTTTTCTTTTAAATGAAAGAAAAATAAAAAGGTTTTTCAGATAGGTGGGGTACCATTACGGCGCTCTAAATTTGCTACAGCGAGAGATTTCCATACGCAATGGATACCGATCAGCAGAAGCCAATGCGCGTTTTCTGATTTCCTTTTTTAGTTTTTCTTGAATATCTCGAACACCATTCGCTCTTATAATTACAATTGATTTAACAAATTAAAGAGCGTAAAATTCCATACGAATACATGCTTTTATTTTTCTTCTAGCTTTAATAGTTTCGCAGATAAGGGCTCTCAAACATAGGAGATGTTCAATAATTTACGACCACCTAAACCACCGTAACGACACGTTACGTATCTGGAAAAAACCGAATCCGATAATGCGCTCTCACTTTTTAAAAACCGTAGTTGAAACATTATAAGTTTTTTTTAAGTTTTGAAATGAGTCCAATACGTATACAGGATATACGGGATACGCATTGTCGGATAAACGGGACGCGGATTATCGGATGAATTTACTATCGGAAGACGTTCAAACATGTCTCTAAATTGTAACTGTTAATATTGCTAGTGAGATATTACTTTTTTTAAACCCTCAGATTCACTATTCATAAATAGACAACAGGTTAGTGTTAGCTGCATTTGCTTTTCTAAACAAAACAAAAAATACTTAAAAATGTCAAATTTATCTTACGATTAACACGTTATTCGCCACAATTCTTATCTGAGACTTGAATCATCCGTCTAATTAGATGACCCTTTCTCTGCTACAGTAAAGAAGGAGTCATCTGATTAGATAATAGGTAATAATCGTATTTCATCGCTGTGTGAATCGCATTTAATTCATATGGCGATCAACGTGTTAATACGAGATTTTTTTTATGCGCTGTATGAGAACTAATCGAAATTTTTTCATCGCATTATACGAATTCACGTTATATGGGAGCACTTTATAAGAGAGTCCCCTATAATTCTCTTGCTAATAGATTACGAACTCACCAGTTGCTTAAATTCCAAAATTCTATTGTTTCTACCATTTTCAATATTTTCTTAACCCTCTGACTACTAACCCGGCCGTAACCGACCATGCAACTTCTATAGTGGGCCGGATATTGGCCGGTTGCTTTTTCGAAAGGAGAAAGAAGGCAGTTGCACGAGTCGGCATTAAGGCATCTTTTGGGGGAGAGATAAGAGCTCAAAGGCTAGTCATTCATTTCTTCCACCACCCGTAGTGAGGCGAAAGGGATAAAAGAGGCGGACGAATCCATTTCACTAATCCATTAGTAAACAAACTTCCGTATACAACTGTTCTCAGATATTGAGAGACATCAGAAGTCAGAGGGTTAAACAATCACTGCTTTTCCTCCAAACACTGAGCGTCGAAATGCCAAGCAATACACGATAGATGACGTCAATCTATTTCGAGAATATTCAGCAGTTTCCCCTCTTGGTCAACGCGTCATGGCACTCCCTCATCTCCCCATTAAGGTTCATCGCTTTCAAGAGAGTTAATGTCAGCGTTTTATGGTTGCTAGGCTACAACACATCCTGCGTCCGCCAGAACGTGCAAGATTGGAAATGAAAACGACTAGTGCACTCATTGCCTACTTTTAAAACAATCTTTTTTTTCATCCCTCCTCGATACTTCCTTCTTTTTGCGCTCTTCTATTAATTCGAATTTCACTTTTAAGAGTTGACTGGTGAGAAACATTGGCAGTGCTGACAGAAGCAGTGTCGGTTCGACCGAGATCACGTTCCTCTTCAAGTGAACTGTTGAAGTAACTTTGACAAGAACTGTTATCACTTATTACGACGGAATGAAATGATAAAAAGAATTGCTGATTGTCAATGGAGAAGCTACATTTTTTCTTAGATCTGATTGCGTGGCTATAATTTTACATCACTTGATGGTGTGGTGTATTATATGTGATTGATGCCGAGTTTGCAAATGAACAGAAGATCAAGAGCTGCTCAGTTGTTACCATTTTTTTCTTTCATATTTACTCTTGGGCATACACACTTGACACATAAATATTTGCTATTTGCGGAGCCTCCTCCAACATGTAGCCATTGTGGCGAGATACTGACTGTCAAACACATTTTAATAGACTGTGTTGCTTTTAATAACATCGGTTGAGGTGCTTTCGTTCAAGCAGTTTTAACTTGTCATTTTTATTGGGAGAAATTCCACATTTTAACCTCTTCATGTATTTTAAGGACATTGGTGTTTTCCATGATATTTTAGTTTTCTGACCTTTTTAAATTTCTTGTTTTAGTACTTTTGTGCTGTCGGTTCATTCATCTTAATTTTTTTAGTTGAATTTTAACTAACGATTAATTGAAACACTTATTTTCTGTACAGATTCTTCGTTTTCGGAGCAGCTTATAACATTCGAGGATCTTATGCCAGGGAAGTCAAACCAAATCAGATCAGATTCATATTTACTCCTACAAGTATTCGAAAACTTTATAAGAAGTTTCTTGTCCTAGCATACAAAATAATGGCGAAATAAAATGGCAATCTCAGCGTGGAGCTTCTGTTTTAGAATTCAGTCTTTTTTTTTTCAAACATATTCAACTACTTCTGGGATATATTATAATAAGTTATTTTCAAACGTTTTTTACCATGAAATGAGTTGAGTTCTCTGCAAGAGATTCATTTCAAAAGATCAATATTTAATACAGCACATTTCAACGAAAAAATCCATTTTAAATTTTAAAATATTAGTTAATATAATTCAAAGTTAAAATGCTTAAATATAATTTAAATTTTAGAAGAAAACTTTGAGTTCCTTTTTGTAATGTTTAATATTCTTTATCAATTTGACAAAAAATGCATGAATTTATTTAAATTATTAAACGAAAACTGTCAAGAAATTTAATAAATTGTCAAAGTAACAATATTTAGTGTAAAACTTTATGTTCATTCAAAGTAGTTTTTAACTGTCTTCTGTAAAATCTGGTGATACTTTTGTGAGAACGTAATAGAATCAGTTCAGTAAACTGATTCTATTCATATTCTGAATTCATAAAGTAAACGTCACAGCACATGCCATCTAGCATCTAACTGCCCCTTATCTTATGCTATATTGTGACTTAATACAGGGCGGTCATAAATTATTGGGCCCATTTCAAAAATTAATTTAATAAATAACTAATAATGTTACAACTGCGTATTTTTTTAAATGGCAGAGCAAATAAAAAAGGTTTTCAGATAAGTGGCGTACCATTACGGCTTTCTAAATTTACTACAGCGAGAGATTTTCATACTCAATAACTACCAATCAACAGAAGTCAATGTGCGTTTTCTGGTTTCCTTTTTTGGTTTTTCTTGAATAACTCGAAAACTGTTCCGTTTTCGAATTATATTTGATTTAACAAATTAAAGAGCGTAAAATTCTCTATAAATTATATTCTTGAATAACTCGAAAACTATTCCGTTTTCGAATTATATTTGATTTAACAAATTAAAGAGTGTAAAATTCTCTATAAATTATATTCTTGAATAACTCGAAAACTATTCCGTTTTCGAATTATATTTGATTTAACGAATTAAAGAGCGTAAAATTCTCTATAAATATATGCTTTTATTTTTCTTCTAGCTTTAATGGTTTCGCACATAATGGCTCTCAAATATGGGAGATGTCTAACAATTTACGACCAACCAGATAACCGTAACGGCGAGTTACCTATCTGAAAAAAACTTTTTTAACTTTTTTAAAAAAACGTAGTTGTAATATTATTAGTATTTTTTTTTATTACTTTTTGAAATGGATCCAATAATTTATGATTACCCTGTATTATGAGTACCTATAACAAATGGCGGAATCGATATTAAAATTGAATTGCTCAGTGCACTTGATTTGTATCAAATTATTTTCAAATTTATTTTTTCTAATGTGTTGAACGACAAAACGATTTTTTAAAAATTAAATTTGCTAGGATATCTATCAAAGTTAAGATAAATTTATATAGAAATAAACGTAGATCCGTATCCGAAAAAAATCAAGTCGAACCATTCGCTTTAAAAAACGAATGAATAAATGTAAAATTCATGACCTGATAACATGAAATTTATTTAAATGTTCTATAATCAGCACACATTTTAATCTAGCAGACTTTATCATTTTTATCTATCAAACTTCTCTTAATCTAGTCTTAATCTATTAGACTATCATAATCGCTCCATATCAGCTTAGTCTCTCTTACAAGCTCTTCTCAACATTAATAATCGGTGTAAATACTTCAACATGTAAAATGTGAATTTCATCATCACTTATTTTTAACAATGAAAGATGTGTTGCTGTACGGCAAAATTTGGAAGACATTATGTTTTTAATTTGGAGAAGCTAACTAATATGAATTCACGTGTATTGGAAATGTTGGGAAATTCAAAAATGAATACCTAAGTTCTTAACTTTATAACATGAATTTTATTTAAATGTTCTGCAATCAGCACACATATTTTTACAAAGCAATGTTATCGTGAATCATGTAATAAAATGTTGAAGTAAGTATTCCAAACTCATGAAAAGCAAAGTTAAGTTCAGTGCGTTGTTGGCAGCTTGTCAAAAGCAACATAAAGTAGTGACAGAATAAATTGACGTATTTTATATAAAAGAAATGCCAATAAAGCTCTTTGCAGCAACCGAAATTGCCAACTCCAGCCCCTTTCGGCTATTAATGGCGAGTTTCCAAAGAGTATTGGAGTAAATAATACAACACTAGCAAACAAACTAAATTACAGAAAAACAGGCATAGTAAAATGAAATTTTTGATCAAAAAATAGATATAGAAGATTACCGCCGAATTCGGAACGTGGTCTAAATTAGACCAGTATCATAACTTTAGTTCTGTTAAATATTTGGGCAGTAAAGTAGAAAACTCATGTTAGTTATGGTTAAGGTTAATGTTATGTTAAATGTGGTTTACGAAATCATTTTTTAGAGAAGGTGCTACGTGGTTGCAGTAAGAAATCAAGTGTTTTCATTCAGATATCATCAATTAAATATAACAAAACTCTAATAGTTCTCATGTTGTTTTAAAGTAAGCAGCAAAATATTATCCTCATATATGAAACTTGTTTAGCTACAATTTACAATAATAATTTTATTAAAACAGTTTAAAGATAAAATTAGGTGAATTTTGTTGTTGTATTCCTAATGTTGCCTAAATTGAACCACAAACATTTACCTAAATTGGACTGATTGAATCAATGGGATTATTATCTTGAACTAGAAAAATAACCCAGTAAGCAGTTATAATCATTATTAATTTTGATAAATTAAAGCTGAAACAAGCCAAAACGAAAAAAGCATACAAAGATCATTAAACGTTGGTTCAAAAAGAACGAAAACTAAGGCAATGTAGCTTTGTATCCTAGGCGAGGGAAAAGAGGAAGAAGAAGAAGAAATTATATAGAGCATAAAATGTCATACTTGAATTCATACAATGTGTGACTGTGTGAATTTGAGAATAAAAAAATACTTTTGTTTTAATTGTACTGAAAGAAATTGGTGGTTCAGTTTGGGAAATCAGTGGTCCATCCAAGTCCAACCAGTTTCCTTAACTGGACAGATGGCACAACTTTTACACTGTTTTTCCTACTTTAAATTGTATTTCTGAAAAATCTAATTACATGTTTTTAGAGGGAAAAGAAACTGCAAAAATATTCTACGAGGATGGATCTGTAAGGGTAATAAAAAATTATTTATTAACAATAGACAGAAAATACAAAAGGGAATTAAGAGGCATACTTGCCGATCAGTTTTCCACATAACCTCCAAATCTATTTAGGCATTTATCTGAACGCAGGAACAACTTGTTAAACCCGTCTTGATAGAAATCGCTTCCCTTCCCATTGATCCAGTTCTCGGCAGCTGTTTTCACTTCATTGTTCCATATAAGTATTTGGAAACCAGATTGGGTGCCAAATCTGGACTGTATCGGGGGGTGGCTTCAGACTTCCCACTTGAACTTTTGAAGGGATTCTTCAGTTTTGCGAGCAGTATGGGTATTGTCATGCAGGAGGATGACACCGTCACTCAACCTTCCAGGGCGCTTGCGTAGAACGATGCGATGGCTTAGTGACTATTTCCTTTTTCCGAAATTAAAGGAACACTTATTTGGAACAAGGACACTGATGTGAAAACGCCTGCCGAGAATTGGTCCAATGGGCAAGGACGTGATTTCTATCCTCGAACTACTTTTTAATTAAAATTAATTCTCTATTTCTATATGTTAAGAAATATTCAGGTGGTCCAAAACCGGCAACCTTCCCCCAACTTGTCAGCCCTCTAAAACCATACTGCAATGTTCAAAGACTTACTGTAGGCAAGGACATAAAGAAAGTTTTAATTCTTTTTTTAAACACTAAATTTTGAGCTGACATGTGCAGTTATTAATTGGTAACTAAGCATGTCGGCCCTCTTAGTGCTATTAATCTTTCCACCGACAAAATATCTCTCTTATATGCATTAATATCTAAAATATATAATAATATTACTTAATCGACTCTGTCATAAACAGGACTCTTAAGTAAGAAACAAAATCATGAGATTTTTTTGCGAAATAAATAGCACAAAAGTGTGGATAATTATGCACACTTAAACGTAACGAAAACAATATACATTAAGCCATATCGAAAAACGATGCATGGGCAGTACAGTATAAACTATTGATCGAACTTTATTGCAAGGAAATCTGGCCTCCAGCTCACTATCGGATTTTTTAATGGTGCCCATTTACTTAAAGTCACAATCCAGTTGAAAACTTAACTGCAACTTGTCCTCTGCAATACAGTGACATCACATTATTTTTTCTCCTGCAAGAGACTAATGAATTGCAAAATTAAATTGTTGCAGCGCATGAATTGACACCATTAAAAACCATGAACACACATTTATGCATCTCTAAAGCCAGGAGCAAAGAAATTCCTATTTGCTCTAAGAAAGCAGTATAAAATTGCTATATAAATCTTCACCATTAAAGAATCATTGTTCAAGTTATTACCCACGAAAAAAGTGCTAGTGACATTTTACAGAGCAGAAGACTGTACAGACCACAAGTATCGTGCTGTTATCAGGGTCAACAATTCTGGATTGAGTACCTTACAGATATGTGCTTAAACGGCAACAAATAGTTTCATTTCTTCTGGTTTTGCTAAATGCCACAGCAATTTGTTATCGTTGATGATGCACATGCCGTTGAATATAGAGATATTACTTTGAAAGATGATTCACTTTCAATAAGTCTGTTTCATATATTATTTTGCTTGCCTGTACATAATTTCTCTCTCAATGAAATATCGGAATCATTTCAGAACTTTATTTATAGCGATAAACCAATCTTAATGATAAGTAAGTTTGTCATTAATTAAGTTAGAAGCAGAAGTAATTATAAGTTGTCCCTTATATATATTTTGTCCAGAATTACATGAAGAGACATATTAAAATATTTTTCTACATACTCTTAAGAATAAATATCACTGGACAACAATGAAATTGCTTCTTAGGTGAAAGTACCCAATCCTGAATGAATTTAAAGAGCTGAACACGAATATCACATTGGAAAAAGCTGATCGGCTCTTCTTGCAGAGATATTTACGTTTTCCGTGTTATAAAGGTGCTCTAATATAATGCAATATATGCATTATATTATATATTTTATTATATTTATTATATTATTTAATATTATTATTATTATATTTAAATAATATATCTTATATATGTATCCAGTTATTATAAAGGAATTTAGTAACATGCTTACGAAATGTTTGCGACATATTGCATCACCTCTTAAAGCTTTATTTCCGCTACGTTCCTACAGAGGGCGTGACGAAATTGATTGCGCGATAACAAGCAATATTGAAAAAGCGAGATATTCCCTCTCATTTCGTGCATCTTTTTCCAAGCTATAACATACACAATTGATTAAGTTGTTACAGTGTGATTTCAACTGTAGTAATGCCTCGTATCTGCGTTAATAGTGTAGATAACTTTTGTTATATTTGCGGAGAATTGACATTTGTTGCACAGGAAAAGATTATCAGTGCAGCAGTTAAAAAAGCGTATCATTTGTATTTTGGGTGCAAAATAGGCGACCAGGACAAATACTGTTCCCCAAACGTATGCTGTCGCACTTGTGCAACAACTCTTTCCAAATGGTTTCAAGGCAAAAGAAAGACAATGCCATTTACTGTGTAAATGATTTGGAGGGAGTCTACCAATCACGTTGATGACTGTTATTTCTACATGGTACCACCAGTTTGTGGAGGCTTCACCAATAAAAAGAAGAGGACGATTGTATGCCCTAACATAACATCAGCTTTGCGACCTGTCTCACATGGCAAAGGACTCCCAATTCCTGAGCCTATCAGTTCTATCAGTTCAGACGAGGAGGATCTCGATGTGTCACATAATTCTCCTCACCGTCAGCATGTGGTGGCAGTAAGCATGATGATGACTTTTCGTGCTTTGATGAAACATCTTCTCCACATAAAATTACCACGGTTGAACTGAATACTCTTGTTCGCGATTTGGATCTGTCCAAAAGCAAAGCGGAAATATTGGCCTCAAGACTTCAACAGTAGAATCTTCTCGAAGAAAATGTCCGAGTGATTTCATTTCGCACACGTCATCTGCTCTTCGAATCTTTCTTTAAAAAAGAAGAAAGTCTTGTGTTCTGCTGCGACATTGATGGCCTACTAAAAGATCTCCGCATTGCACATGAACCCAATGAATGGCGGCTGTTTATAGATGATTCAAAACTGAGTCTCAAGGCGGTTTTGCTGAATTACGGGGACGAGCTTCCATCCATACCTGTCGCGCATGCTATCTACATGAAGGAGACTTACCACAATCTAAACAAGCTTTTGGAGATGATTAACTACAGTAAGCATGGCTGGCAGATCTGTGCTGACCTGAAGGTAGTGTCTCTGTTGATGGGTTTGCAACTAGGATATACAAAGTACTGCTGTTTTCTTTGTCTATGGGACAGCATTGCAATCGCTTTGCACGACATTAAGAAAGATTGGCCTCAGAGAGCATCTTTTAAGCCTTGAGAAATGAATGTAGAGCACCCACCTCTGGCACAACCGCATAAAATCATCATTCCTCCTTTCAACATCATTTACCTTGTAAAAAACTTGGTAAAAGTCATGGATAAGAATTTACCAGCATTCAAGTAAATGCATGAAAAATTCCCTCGACTCAGTGTAGCAAAAATTAAAGAAGGCGTTTTTGTGGGACCTCAGATTAAACAGCTTTTCAGAGACCCCGAGTTTGCGACACTTCTTCGAAGTAAAGAAAATCAGGTTTGGGATGTGTTCTATCAAGTGTCAACAAACTTCCTAGGGAATGACAAGGCCGAAAACTACAAGGATCTGGTTGAGGATATGTTGGCTTTATTTTAGGATTTCGGCTGCAATATGTCCTTAAAGACCCACTTTTCGGACTCCCACTTGAATTTCTTCCCTGATAACTGCGGGCAGGTCAGTGATGAGCACGGCGAACGTTTTCATCAGGGCACTGCCAACATGGAAAAACGGTACCAGGGGAATTAGTCCACTGCAAATGTTAGCTGACTACTGTTGGATGCTCATCAGGGATACTCCCCACGTCCATTACAAGCGACAGGCCAAAAAAATTGAAAGTCCGAAGCAGATTAAGGTATTCCTAACATGCATTGTAATATATGTACATATATACACATTCCTAAACAATGCGTACCAAAAACCGTAGCCAATTCAGCTGTTTCTTTGTCATATTCGTGTTCAGCACATTGAATTCATTAGGAATTGACTATATTCATCTCGGAAGCAGGAACTTTTTGAAAATTTGTTGCCCAGTGATATGTGCATTGCTAGGCAAAATAAAATTGTTTGTTAATTCCTTATTGTCTAAACAATTTTATAAATTTATTTTTAGTTCTTCACTACTTAAGCAAAAATCCAAGATTTGTCTTTAATTTCTTATAAGTATTTCTAATTATATTTATGACCTAGAAATAATGGCTGAGCCACCAAAAGTTTCAATACTTTTTTTTAATCTTTGTCATATTTTTCTCCTAATTCCCTTTTCAAAGTTAATAGTAGAAAATATATAATTTGGACAATGTACTAACGAGTCTCATCTTTAATTCTAAAGCTTTCCTTATAATCATTTGAAATTTTAACCTCAAATGTCATCATTATTCGATCCATTACTTTTCAAAAAAAATTATTAAACTACATTTTAAAATTCGAAAAAGAGTCAAAGAAACTGCATGTATTAGGGTTAATCAAGTTAAAGCAGAAATTAAAGTTAATGATTAAAGTACCTAAGACTCTTAGTTTAATAAAAATTTTGATATTTTATTACATTACTTTATGAGAAGCATTAGCTTCAATTCATAAAAATATTTCATACAATCTTTCATTTTGATTAAATATCGTACAAGAACATCCCAACACAAAATCAAAAAATGGCAATCCATTCCATGATTTTGAATAAAACGAACAAGCAGAAACATTTGAAATCCCAACTATCATGAATTATTAAACGCGTTCATGATTTAATATTTTGGCATTATCTTTCAACAAACTCCCTGGAGGATTCTGAAAAGTTGATCTTTTCCATTAACTTCAAAATTCCTTTGAAATTTATACTCTTATAAAGAGTATAATTCCCCAAGAACCTACAGGGGCTGTAGCTGAAGACAAATATCCTTGCACACATACATACATCAAATCACTTCGATTCAGAGAACTGATTCGATTAATATTCCTTTTGACGTCGGAATGGAGGAATAGAAAACGATATTTGGAATATTTTGCTTAAAAGGAGTTCTTAATTCTATTTAGAACTTACTTATTAAACATCTGGAAGTAATTTGTAGCATTATGCAAATAACCTAGATGAAAATTATTCATCATTGTATCAATTAAAGCAACTGTTGATTCATCGAAAAAATGTTGATATTTCATATCTATTCCAAATTATTTCTCCACAGAGATCTCAGTAAATGTATGAGATGTTTTCTCGCATTTGGTCTTGATACATTCTTATTTAATAGGTTTTAAGACATGTGAAGTTGTGGGTTGTGTTTTTTATTTCCTTGGATATGAGCTAAGTCCTTGAAAAGATCTTTGAGTAATTAAACCTCCAGTGAATTCGTTTCCAAGAGAACAAAATCCTTTAAAGCTATCTTTTAACGACAGATAATTCAAATATCAAACAGCATTTCGTCATTAATTAATTGCTTATTGCAGTACAAATTTATGCTCAGAACGTATTTTCAACAATAGTTTCATTTCATATGTAAGTTAAGCGCAGCCAATTAATGTTTCATTTATGTTAGATTTGATTTGCTTCATTTCCAGCGCTTTTGTTTCAATATAGAAAAAGTTAGTAGTCAAAATAATTTTTTTTTCGAATTTCCGGCCTCAAAAAAGCATTTTTTTTTTCATTTAAAAACATTTTGCTGAAAATTAATACATGTTCTATCCTGAATTTGAAAATGCAAAATATTTTTGTCAGTAAGCAGTTTTTGCTTACTGATCACACATATGATATCCCGTTGGTGGGATCATATGTATGCTGGTGGTCATACAGGCGATATTCACTGATCTCCAGTTTTGCCTGCAATGAACCCAAACTAAAACAAAATACTATCGGATAATATATATTTCAAATCTATTGCTTTGAGGTATTTAAGGTAAATATCTGCATGAAACGAATTGTTAGTGATATGTAAAAAATGTTTTTTAAATGGTTTTACAACCTTACCACGAAAACAGCTTCACATTCTTCCTTGACCATCAGAGAATAAAAACCACATTGAAATCATTTATTTCCGATTATTTTGTTGCTTATTCAGAAATACAAAATATAATCACGGAATATAACAAGACGCGTAAGTAATGACGAATTCGCTTTCAGCGTTGCAATTTTTCTCTCGTCGCAAGACATGCGACGCCGACAGTAGGAGCACAAAAAAGCCGAACGTATGACACGCGACACCGAACAAGAAGAGGTAATGCTCTAAAATCAAAGGCTCTTCTGGGTGTTGAATGAATAAACACCACAGAACATTTCAAACTTTCATCCAGAGTCCCGTCATCAAGTAACTGACCATTCAGTATCGTTGCATACACGTTCGCGCTATTTCTCAGTTTTCATCAAAAACTGCAATTAACATGTTTTCAATTTATTTCGGTTTTCAGGTTAATATAAATAAATTTGTATTCCCGATGAAGTTTTCGAAGTCTTCAAGTACATTTCTTGATCTTTAAATCAAAGCATTTAAAAGTTTGTAGTAAAATTCACTTATTATAACGCTGAATTGTATGCAACTCAGAATTTTCCAAACTCAACCCTCCGCAAAAAAATCGCATTCCAAAAAAAGAGGTTCGAAGTTCCAGGTGCTGTTATTCTTTTTACTTTTGTTTACACTATTTGAATAGAGCGATCTTACTCTTGAATTATTTTTTAAAAGCAAAACACATAGGTCTTTGTAAACAGTCATTTTGCCTTAACTTGAATATTAACATTTCTGTCAGACCAACAAATCCTAGTAAATTATTACCCTATTGTTATATTAAACTCATTCTAATCAAAATGAAAAGACGCCATTATCTCAATGGATTAAGTAAAGGAAATAGATGATTTTTTATTAGTGTCTTTCATGAAGGAAATAGATAACTAGGACATTAACTTTTCATAAAGAAAATGCATAATTTGGACAATGACCTTTCATAAAAAAATACGTAATTATAGAAACAACTTTCAAGTGAAGACTTGAAGGAAGGCCATCTGACACTGGTTTACCGGTATAAAATGAACAACTGGAGAATTTTCGAGCGACTGTTCCTTCTGGAAACGAAACGAGAAACACAAATCTAACGGCCGGCTAAGAAACACAAAACTGCTCGGTGCTGTTAATTGCTGCAGCGAGTTGGAACTTCGAAAGAAAGCTATCCAACCGGTTGGTATCAAATTCTCTAGGCTTAGACTACCAAATCATTCTAGCCTCAGTCGGGATACGAACAAGAGCCTAAATAATGTGAGATACTTAATTTCCCTAGGGAAGACATGATTAGGGTTATCAAGGAGAGAGAGCAGTGATTATTTTGAAGAACCCTTTCTAAATGAGCTATGGCTTCGCCTTATTCTTTGGTTCTTGCAAGATTTGATTTTCTTGGAGTATTAATACCTTCAACTAAGTGGAGTTGATAAGCCCAATCAAAGAGCTTTAAATGTCACTTAGGGATGTCTTATTAGTAGCTGAATCAGGTTTTAAGGAACGCTAAGAATCTTATGAAAGTTCTGAAATCCGATTCATTCTATGTTAATTTGCTATGAGTTTTATATTCCGATATGTTCTTGTATTTAATCACAGTAAAAACAATTGAAAACCCAGCAATTATCTGATCACATAATCATAGGATTTATTTGTTCAAAATTTATACAATTTAGTTTTCGATAATGGGAGATAATCCTTAATTGTTTTTACAATTTGATCCCTTTTCGTAGCAAAAAAAAGAGTTCTAACAATCCGACTAGAAATTAAATCAATGATAAGGGTAGAATGTTAAAGTTTGTGGAAATATGAACGCTGGTGAGGCCTGTTAAATTTTATAAAGAAGATTAATTTCGCAAATCAAATTTATTTCACTTCTATTTCCACCAAAATATTATGCATATCTCTTTTAATGCTGATAATCTTTCATTAAATTCTTTTTATGTTCCTTATTCAAGGAATATTTTTTTTTCTTTTTCAAAAAAGGAGGGAGACATAATTCTAACTGTAATAAATTCAGGGGTGGCACCAGTGCGGGTGCCGGAATGCCAGTCCATCCACCCCCGTCGAGGCAAATTTTTATACCTCGCTCACGCAATGGGGCTATTCAAGTAGTAGATAAATAAAGATCTGTCGAAAATTTGAGAGGATCATCACTACGTTCCCCCCCTTGTACACCCCCCCCCCCCCCCCGTCGGGCAGACCGCGTCACTCGTCGAGCGGACTCAACGCCACTCCTAAATCAGTTAGAGACTTTTGCCACTATCTAATGGCAACGCCAAATATGTTTCGTGCATGAAGGTCTACCTCATTCCCAAAACAATATCTTGATTTCACATGACAAATTGCCTAAAAGATATAAGTGGTTAAAATCGTAATGACGATACACCCTTACTTTTAATAATTTTAAAACGGCTATACATCGACGTTTTATGGAACATATAAGAATTTGGTATATGACACGACTCAGAAAAATATTTGAGATTATATATATTACAGCTGTCGCAGGTTTTCTTCTTCGTATTTAATAAAACAGATTAAATAAATCATACCTTTTTATGATGAATTGGAACTGTAAGGGTCAGATTTGTAATACGATTACATAATTCTTATAACCGAGTAACCCGGTTTGATCAAATTCAAATTCGAATTTTCCAGACTATCGATGTTCTACTGCAGTTTAATAACAATATACTGATATTCAAAGATGTACATAATCCAATAAACCAATAAATATTAAACATTTACTTTATAAATCAACGTTCCAATAACTGTAGTTCAGTTAACAAGGAACTAGTAAATATAACTTTTCTTCCATCATAAATAGACTGAAATTTATTTCTCAGTTCTGATCCGATTTTCATGCTCAAAAAAAAAAATAAGCTTTCTCTAAACGAACTCGTGTTTCTGGACCATCTACTTAAACTATTGGCATAACGTCCATCTCAACAGGAAAAAAGAAACAAAGAAAAGCACGCGGAATAGTGGAACAATGCTTCAACCAGCAGCCGATAATATTTCTTGAAGCAGCCCTCCACTGGAGCGTGCAGGGGATGTTCCCACCCTAATCCCAAGATCTCTGCTAGTCCCGTTTCATTTGGGCCCTGGCCGACTCGTGCAGAATCAACGCTCACCTCCCCTCTATCTTTAGAACAGAATATTTACTGCAAATATCATCTTTTCACGTTCAATATCAATTCCTTCCTTTCTTTTTTACTTCTTTTTACCTTTCATATTTTCTTTCCCTCACTCACTCAATAGTCCTTTTGCGGTTGTTTTCCTTTTTCGGTATCAGTCAGGAAGAGGTCGAACCTTAGTGCGTTTCTTGCCGTGCAGTGGAGGTGTTTTAGGTGAGGTATTACTCGAACGGATACAGTGAAAAGGGTGAAGAATGGGAAGATGAGTTCACTCTCTTGCTTTTACTCGTCTTCTTCTACTACTTCTTTTGGCTTTTGTTTCTTTGTTTTAGTTCCTCTCTATCTTTTTTTGCTTCTTCTGTCGATACTTGCGTATTGGTTATTTTGATTTGTTAGTCATATATCTGAGTTGGTGCGATGGTGGAAAATGAATGTTCTGGTTTGAAGGAGGAATGTTTTCATTGATTGGATTTCGGGAACGACATATTTGAGACTGCTATCTTTTTATTTGAGTCTTTTATAGGATTTTACTATCTCTTGTAGGAAAGATACAGAAAGAAAGTATTGTAATCGTCGAAAATCGACATCGAGCTTCGATAAATTTTGACGTTTTAGTCGCCGCCAACAATCAATAAACCATTTTCCGCATTACTTATGCCTGGTCTGTTCATTGTATGTGAAAGCGATATCTTTTAAAAAGAAACTAGTTAGATGAGTTGTGCTTTTGTATTGTACAAATTTATACTGGATATTGCAAATTTTGGACCTTAATTTTTGTAGACAGGAAGAGGTTCTTATCAATATTGTCCTCTTATTTTCATCAATACTCAGTTGATGCCTTACGAAAAAGAGTGCTATGATTACAGGCCATATTTCTCAATATGCGTATTGCCAGTCTCATCAACAAAAATATGGTCATACATGCATTTTTAATTATGCATCTCTAACCTTTAATGAACTTCTGAATCTGCCTTTGTTGAGGGTTCATTGTGCGGGGTTTGACAGTACTTTAAAAAAACTGAGGATCTTGACCACGACGATAGATTTTTGATCTTGCGAATCATACAGCAAAAAACACGATTTTGTCAGTGCATATAAATTAGTTGGTTCAGTTCCCAGTGAATCCTGAGATTTACAATTAAACGTAGACCTAAGATATGATTATTGTTCTTATGATTAGAGACATTTCTTATCTGAATAAGAATTTTTATGAAGACAAATAAGAAAACTCAAATAATACTTATAAAAGTCAGAAATGCTTCTGATCGTGAGTTTTAAAGCAAATTATACCAAATAGTCAGAGAGAATAAACAGAAATATAAGGCCATATAAAGAAATACAAGAAGTAGCATAAAAAATTACCCCACCTTATATGTGAAGTAAACGCACGTTTTTTAAAATAACGAGAAAAAATATGCCAAGCGGAAGCACGAGGTTATTTAGTGATAACTTTCAGTGATTGTATTCTCAGAGTATGGCAACAGTATTTTGTAATTGAGTAACTGTGAAAAGAATAAGATTTCAGTTATTGATTTGAACCTTGGAGTATTGTTTCTGATTAGATGAGGAAATATTTGCAAGGTGTCTTTTAAGTTTAAATTAGGTAACTTTCACGTCGCCACTGTAGTAGTACCTGGGGTAAACTGAAGAAACGGGCAGCCGGAACAGCAAATTCAGGCTCAGTGACCGGAAGAATGTAAGCGCCTATTACAAGCGAGTACTCGCGATGACCCTCAAACAGAGGTACGACCCGTCATCGGCGTTTCTAGATGTTCCCGGAGATAGGAAAACGAGGTGAGAAAGAAGTACAAGATTACCTTTCATGCCAATATGGGTACTCCACTGAAGATCTAAAACTTTCGCGTCAAAGGTTATAGAACTAACAACGTCAGTTTCGCTATACATACGGGGAGATGGCCTAGTGGTAGGTCCCGGCTTTGGAGGGGCAGAGCAGGGGTGGCGCCAGAGTGGGACCGGGAGCAGAAACTTCCCGCTGTTGGGATGCTGTGCCCCCCCGTCAGGGAAAAATTTTGTATCCCGTCAGGGAAATTTTTTTGTACCGGAGTGATGAACTGCTAGTTGATAAATAATAATCTGGCGAAAATTTAAGGGCCAATTTCATTACCTCGTCCCCGTCAGACGACTCTAGCGCCATTCCTGGGTGAGGGGCTCCAGACTCGAGCAAATACTACCGACGATCCACCGCGCATGTGGGCCTGCCACACGCTAAATCATACACACTTGAAGCCAGGACAACGCGCTTCCGCTGAACATGGTGTTGGCAGTTTGGAGAGGGGAGGGTGCCAGCTCTGGTGTCGTCTCATCATCTGACCGCAGCTCGAAATTAAAGGTCTGTTCCAAAATAGCCTCCCGTGTTGCTTCAAAACGGGATATTACTGTAACTAAAACTAAAACTTCCTGTATATACGTCAAGTCCTATGCATATAAATTGTTTTTTGTTCGGGATTGTGAAAAAGATGAGGCTCCGGGGCTTAAAACGTTTTGTTTTCAACTTATGTTTAGAAACAGTTTCATCTGTATTTGGCAGTAGGCCATGTATTGAACTCAGGGGTAGGTAAAAAGAACCGGTAACTGTTACAAAAGAAAATATAATTCAAATAATTGTAAGAGTGTTAGAACTCTGCAGTCCCAAAAGGACAATATTTTTATATTTGATTAGTATGATTTCACTGCATTTTAATGTGAAAAGCACTTAAAGCACTTTCATATTTAAGTCATTCATTCAATATTCAATGCTATATATTTTGCTAAATAGGCCGAAATTCTGATAAAGCAAAATCATTTCGGTTTCTTTCGCTCTTATTTTCAAGTCTATGATTTAACCATGTTTCAATTTCCTTTATAGACAGTAACAACTGTGAATACAAGAATTTATTCTAAGTTCGAATTAACTTCCATCTCTTTTCCATTAATAATGCTTTTTTCCGATTCAAATGTTGTCTCTTTGTTCTAGTGTGCGGTGATGGCGACATCTGGTGAGTATTATTCAAAATACAAAGTTCACGCGTTAATATTATACAATGCAAAAAGGAATGCATATTCAGAAAATGTTATACTTTCATTATAATCATGAAAAAACACCTCCAATGATACAGAACGAATTTTTACTACAGTTATTGTTTTGAACTGATTTAATCGTAAAGGTAATTATGTTTTCAATTTTGTGATTGAAAAGAAACTGCTGTTTTCAGACATTCTTGCAATCTTTCCAGTTTTCTTTCGGATATAAAAATCTTAAAATGTCAAAGAAAACCATATTGTTTTCTCGTATACATTTACAAACAATTTTAAATCATATTTCAAATTTTATCAGTAGTATTGAGGTGAGAGACAAACATCGAAATTGCTCGAAATATTTGAAAAAAATATAAAGTAAATGAACACCTTTTATACTCAGAAAAGACCAGAAATATTCTATAAAACCTTAAATAAAATCATGAAACTTTATTCCATGTTATAAGATTTCTCGAGTTTCATTAAATCTGCTGAAAATGCAATTACGATTCATGGCAATTGTTTTTCCCTCCTTGAATTTACACTTTCTGGTATTCATGTATTTTTTGGCAGTTTCAAGACCTCTTTATCGATTTGAAAGCGTAAGGGTCTCTCCCTAAACACTTTTATGGAATGTCATAAAATCTTATAACAACTACTGTATGACTCGCGTGATTTATATAAATAAATTTTTCATAATCATTTCCTGCGGAAACTTAGTAAAGAAATAATATCTGCACTGTGGTAAAATGATTTTTTTTCCAATTCATAGAAAATTTTCTTCTTGGATAAATGCGTATGAATGATAATTGTTAAGATTTTTTTTTTCAAATCTTATCCATTAACAGTTTCAGATCAAAATTGACATTCTTATAGCACTTACATGCCTTTACAACATGTTGCGCGATATTGTACAATATTGTTCGATATTGTATAGTATTATTTGATATTATACAATATTTCGAGGAGCTCATCTTTCAATATTGCACAAATTGTTCGATATTGTATAATATTATATGACACTATTCAATATCATGAATATCGTTTCAATATTGTACAATATCTTTTGTGCTTTTACTGGGGAATATACAGCAAATCTTTCATTGTCTGTTTTCATTGGCTAAGAATTAGCGTCCTGTTTTCGGGTATTTGAAGTTGAGATTTAGCGAGCACTAGGCCTACACATACGACAGATTTGCAGTGGAATCCGGATCGCGAAGCCCAGATTCCGTTATTAGACCACCGCTTTCGCCAGCAAATCTTTGAGAACTGGTAGAAGATCAAGCTAAAACAATGCTATCAATTGTGATAGGGGAGATATCAGATACCACCAGATATTAAGCTACAGTAAAACCTGCTTATAACGATATTGTAGGGACCTAAAAAAAATATTGTTATAGATGGTTATCGTTGCGAACAGGTTGAGCATTTTTCGCAGCCGATATTTAAGTACGTGTGCACGTACTTTAATATACTAACTATTGTGCGCTTATTGATTCATCTTGAAATACTTTCTAGCTGATATGGGTTTTTTATAAACAAGAATTTTGTAAACTTTTTTTTGAAAATTTCAAAGGTTTTTCGAAATCTTTCTACTAACACTAAAACGGCCAGTAGTACAAAGATAATTGTGCAATATTGTACGATGATGAACAATATTCGCAATATTGTATAATATTGTACAATATTATATAATATCGAACGATATTATACAATATAAGGGCAACATGTTCTGCTACCTGGGTAAGCACCAGAAAGAATGTGAGCATACTTTTATTTCTAACAATGCCAATGTTTTTTATACTAATGTCTTCAAATGCTAATGTTTTACGCCCTGCTGTTTGCATTCAAGGCCTTAAGATATATCAGAAACGAATCTCAAAGACAAGTCGTCAACCCTAGAGTGCTAAACTACGGTGAACAGGTCGACGGTGCCCAGCCGGAGAAATTCCAGCAAACATCTGTGCACATTCCAATTCCTCGGTAGCTCATCTCACGTTCTTAAGAATCAGTCATTCTGATTCCTGGTACTGGTATAGAGTGGTGTTCTGTTATCTCACATTCTTGACCATAGGTGTCTTTTCCAAGGAAAAGAATCCAGATTATACTGTACCAGCTTTGTAAAGGGTAAAATTATCGTTACATAGATATGGCAAGGTCTGAAAGTGATTGCCTCGCTGTAGGCGGGTTGAAAATACATTGATTGAATAGGAATTCCGCTGGTACCAAGGTTTCTGCCATTTGGCAATTGGTTTTTTATTTGGTAATCACTCCATGACTGTATTGTCGTTGTCAAAAGAGCGACGGGTTTCTAACAAGAAAATGAACAAATTTACAGTGTTATGTCCTTTTTTTACTGTACGATAGATTGATGGGCAACTGCAAACTACAATTCGTTTTAAAGTTTCTTAGTTCAAACAGGTTGCCTATTTATTAGGAATTTTAATTTTTCTACTACTTCTTTTGAGGCGTCTCCAACAGATAAGATTAGATTTAGTTTTTTCTTTCGAAGTCATTCAAAGTGTTATTTGTTACTATCGTCAAAATTTTGAACCTTGGTCAAGTGACGAAGAAACAGAATAAACTCACCCATTGAAACGGTGATGAGATCTCCGGATTTAAGACTTGAGATTCAAGGTTCAGCATCCACCAAAGATCCACAGTGTATTTGGACTTGGTACATTCAAATCGACGTCTAGGATTAAATTTATTCTCGATGGTCAGTGGTGTGGAAATCTGGAGAGGAGGGTGGCAGCTCAGATGTCTACCTCGTCATTTGACTAAGGTTCTGTCCCAAAATCACCTTGCGTTGCTTCAAAACGGTACGTTAATGATATAACTAAAAACTAAACTAAGTAATCCAATTCATACCAATACCAAATCGTTCGAAATACAATGACAAATTTTATTGAAAAACAAATCAAATTTTATTTTGATGGTGTAAAGAAATATCTTCAAGATATCTAAAAGGATCTTCAATGGAATAGAGTGTCTCCGATCTCGAAACGAGTGCTTACCAGACGTCAAATTTGATTGGTGTCTCTTCTAATAAAATAGCAGTGAGACAGTAATCAGATCAACATCTGCAAACTTTAAAATCAGTTTCTTTTCAGATAATAATTTATCTCCAATTCCGAAATAAATCAATGGCACAGTGATTTCTTTAGCTTATACAGTTAATTCTGACTAAAAGTTCAATTTAGCAATAGGCTGATGAGATGA
Source organism: Araneus ventricosus (assembly GCA_013235015.1). Classification (NCBI taxonomy): domain Eukaryota; kingdom Metazoa; phylum Arthropoda; class Arachnida; order Araneae; family Araneidae; genus Araneus; species Araneus ventricosus. The sequence continues at coordinate 226,250 of BGPR01000224.1, forward strand.
CGAACCATCAGAGCCCAAATCGCGCACACTTCCGTGGCAGTTTCCCGCAGAGGGAGGGGGAGGGTAGCTTACCTAATTTCTATATTAAAAACAATTACCAAAATAAGTAATCTAAAGATGAACCAGCTCACAAATTTCGATTTAATAAAAAGGGAGTCCCAAAAGTTTTTCTTCTCCAATCCTGAAATAGATCAATGACGCAATGATTTCTTTTAAACATACAAGCTAAAATTCTGACTAAAGTTCAATTTGTAATGGGCTGATGAGGATGACAGACAAGCCGAGTCCAAATCCCTTTAGGCAGTTTCCCGCTGAGTGGGGGAGATGGTAGCTTACCTAATTTCTATATTTAAAACAATTACCAAAATAGGTAATCTAAAGATGAACCAGCTCACAAACTTCGATTTAAAAAAAGGGGGTCCCAAAAATTTTTAACCCCCAAAATTGGAAAAAGTTACTCTTTTGGAAATTGTTATTCTTTACACCTTGCGCAATAAAAGCATAACACGTAGCGTATAATGCATTTTTATTGGCTTTGGGTGAAGGAGCTTGAAAGGGGGGGGGGGGGAATAGAAACTTGTATCAGTTTTGGTTCATTCGTTTTTCCACTATCCTGACATTGACTCTTGCAAATCCTTAATGAAGTTTTATGCTGTGAAAATTGTAAAAAAATGTATTCATAACCCCTTTACTAGGCTGTTAAATAGGGATGGGAAAAACCTACCGGAATTTAAGCCGAAAACAGTTTTGCTTCGGTTAACCCGGTTTCAGGTTTTTTTTTTTTTTTTTGCCCGAGTTTAAACCGCTTATTATTTTTTTGTGTCAAAATCAGGGGAAAACAGCAAAATCGGTTATCAAAGATATACTCGATTTTAGTTCGTGGTATAAGTTTTAATTTCATAATCTTGACCCAATAAACGGCCACCCTTCCTCGAAGGCGGATATTGAGATAGTCTAAAATAGCCATAGTCAAACTTTCTGCTCAAATTAGTTTTGGTCACAGAAAAGGTGGAACATTTCTTTAAAATTTCAATGATTACGCCAAAAATATTTTTTATAATAAATATGATTAATAAAATAGGGACTGTAAAATTTAGATATAAGTTTTTTTTTATTATTATTATATATATAGACGCAAACAATATAAAATGCGATTATTTACGTCCACTTTCTCTAATTTCTTTTTTTTTTGTTGTCTACAATACTTAATTACAATTCTTAAAATTTTGTCTAAATATTTACTTATTGTATTAATTAGTCATTTATTATTAATGCCTTATTGTGATAGTAGTGTTTTATTATTATTACTTATTGTATTAATTTCTTATTTATAATGATTACTTAATACATTAATTATTATTGCATTATCTTATATTGTATATTATTGGCCGTAATAATAAATTATAATCCATAAACATTGCTTTTTTAAAAAAAAAAACGGAAACCGGTTTGTCAAAAAACGATTATTTTGAGCGGTTTAACCGCCAGGTTAAAACAGAGGTGAGAAAAACCGGTTTTTCTTTTAATATACCAATCCCTACTGTTAAATAAATTTAACTCACTTATAAATAAGACTGATAGAACATATTTAATATTTATATTGTTTCTCAGATTATCTTTTGTATAAAAAAAACTTTTACTACGAAAATTAGATAAGCATTAGCATTTTTAAAAGAAACGCAAATTCCACACGTCAAATTTTATCTAATAAAACTGTCTATAAAGGTAATGTATACAAGTTAAAATGTGCAAAAAATTATGATTTTAAAAGAATTTCCACAATTAATTTGTTTCAAATATAGATAAGTATAGAATTTAGTCAAGTGTGTTTGGAGAGAATGAAATATTCAATAGAGGAAAACTTATTATTCTCCGAAAGAAGTAGTGAGAAGAAATTTCAGATTTAGCCTTTTTTTCGCATAGGGCAAAAATTTATACATTCATTAGCTAAGAAGAGAATAAATAAATACATTTCGTAAAATATTTCCTTCACAGAAAATGGCATAAAGAGAAATTCACCGCCTGAGGAAGTGCCGTTCTCACTGTGAGCCATTTACCGAAGTCCAACATCTGGTTTAGTTGAGTCGAGCGATACATGTTACTGACGATTTATGAAATTCTGGCCTTGAAACCATCGTTTCTTTTCCTCAATTGGAAGATGACCAAGATTTTCCCAAAGGCCTCACTCTTTTCCCCAGGGAAGAACCTGGAAACCTTTACTTCAGATATTAATCTTGGTCGCTGTTTTTTGGTTATAGTTTATTGCAGGCTGGAAGCAAAATGAATTCTTAGCAACATTATTGCGCGTTGATGGGTTTTATATTAAGAACCTACCAACGACACAACGAAAGGGAATCTAAAAATTTTCCCAAAATTGTTTTATCTTATTTCTTCTGCCAATCCTTAAAATTTGTGGCGTTATATTTGCGAAAAGATTATAAATGGAATATTTGCAGATATATTTTTTAACCTTGAAATGGAGCATCACTCTATGTCCCTTCACAGCAGAGCATAGTCAATTTGACTCCTAGCTCTAGAATAGTCCATTTCGAAAGTGTTGGTGTATTTTATGAATACAGGAACTAATCAAGAACAGTCTTCACTCTATTATAAATAATAGATATACTAAACAAAAATTAAAATTGAAAAGAAAGAAAGTATATAGATAAGAAACAGAAGATTAAACAAAACGACAATACATCTTTAAGCGTACTAGCATAACAGCCTCAAGTGATTTATCAACTGAAGTTTAAAACGATAATATTTAAAACACATAAAAATTTAGAAAGTAAAAATGTTCAAAGAGCAGAAAAATGAATGAGGAATCGAATGGCGAACTTTATCAGACCACTCACTCACCATAAAGATTCCAAATTAGACAAGATTTTCTGTCAAGGGTAAGATTATAAATAAAAAAGTATACCCTTTGTGGCCTGAATCCTGTCCAATCAATATGAAACACTCTGAAATATCAAAATGCAAAATCCTTAATAGATAATCAAGATACTAGAGAGTGTGTTAAATACTCTCTCTGTCTACTTACTCTATTATAATACTTCATTTTTTTTCAGTAAGCGTAGCTAAGGTTAGTGGCGACAGGGTCACAATATATTTTCTTCCCATCATCGCCGTTTCAGGGGTTTAGCTTGTGTAAGCTTTGGCGCCAAAGGGCAATGTATTTTGTCGCCCCCTATCATATTTGAATATGGTCAGTGTCGTAGGGGAATATTCCAATTTTTTTATTACTCCAATCGTCATCGATGACAGCCTTTCTAGGCTGGGGAAGTATACTTCCCACCCTAATTCATCAATTTTTAAAATGCAATTTTTTTAAGATTGGCGTAAAGTTCTCGCCAAATTTTTTCGATCAAAACAAAACCTGAATGTTCCAATTTCATATCGTAAACTATAATGAAATTATCTTGACGATAATTAATTAATTAAAATTAGTTAAGAAAAAAAATTAATGAAATCCACTAAGCTAAATGATTTTCTTTCCTTAAAATTAATCTCAATCTGACACAGTATACTACTACTGAACAAAATGGCCCTTTAAGGTTAACAAGCGTAAATGGCGCTCGGGGCCTGGTAGTATTTTTACCTTCCTCATCATATTTTTTGCTTTAAAATGGCCTACACTAAACTACTACACCCCTGACTGGGACCAGTAGCTTCACATGAACTTTCCAGAATTGCATCACTTCCCTATGTGGCGTCTGCCTGTTGGAAAAGAGTATGGCATAAACGCAGTAAACTTTCGACTCCATGTGGCGGACCCTAAAACTGGCGCTGGGGCATCTATACCTTGCCTCCCTTTCCAGCTACGCCACTGTATTTTTTTAAGTATATACAATAGACGCCCAACTATCGACCCAACGTGGCGGAAGAGACGAATAGATAACAAAAGATATACGGGACGTAAGTACAGATATGCAGGATTTCTATAAATGTTCTCTTTCTACCACACCCACACCACATTGGGTAGGATGTTGTGGGTTTGGGTTTAAAAACACCCTGTTTAAATCTAAATCACTCTTATTTATATCTTCTTACTCCCAAGCATAGTCAGTACTTTATAAATGTTTAACTACTTACTGCTGCACGTTTAAAATTCGTTGCAGAAAAAGGAAGTCCCAAAAAATAAAAAAATTATTGTATATATTTTTTAAATAAACTTTATTAATAATCTTATCAGGAAAGACCGAAACATGTACACTGTACGAATACATACTTTTAACTGAAACAAAACATTAGTATAAAACATAAATTGAATTCATAAAATTTAAAACTTATTTTAATGTTCTCATCATAAAATGATCAACTTGTGTTAGCCATACGGCAAGTAGAATTATAGTGTTACAAGCTATAAAGTTGTTTCCCTGACGGTAATCTTGGCGACATTTGGCGACCATTTTGTAAACTAAAGTTCTTCCCTGACACGGTAATCTTGACGACATATTTGGCGACCATTTTTAGCCTTAAGAAAGTTGGAGACTTTGGAGACAAAAGTCTTCTAGAAAAAATCTTGAACTGTGGACCTTTCTCTACGGGGACCCAGCAACTACATGAACTTTCCAGAGATTACATCGCTACTTATGTGAAAGACGCCACTTCTATTGAAAAGAAAGTATAAAGAAAGCTCTCAAACCAAGAGCAGTTAGTTGTAATTTGAGTCAGCAAAAAAAGCAAACTGGTGAGCTGAAAGATTCTGAGCGTTATTGGAAATTTTCCGTAATTGAAGTTTATTGGGAATTTTTTTGATTGAATATTTTACAAGTGGTGTTTTAATACTTGTGCTGGTTCTTCTCCTAGAATACTTGTAAAATAAGAGCTTTATTTTTTTTAATCTGCTTATTGGACAACATTCGTGCCCACAAGGCGATTTTTGTAATAATAGTAAACGTCCGCTTGCAACACCTTGGCGAAGTAATTATTCTTAATTTTACTACTGAGGCTGTGCAGATTAGACCTGAGGTAGGTGGTCAGATAGTTGAGGAATCTATTGTATAAATAAAAAAAACTTGTATCATTTTGCAGCTCAATACAAGGAACGTTCATGAACCAATTGCCAAATGTATCCCTGCCTGACTTCTGTATTGTTTCAATCAATGTTTACAAAAGTTCTGCTGACAAACCTTGAGGTGATGAATACTTTCCTTCGATTCAATTTAACGAACAAAAGGAGTCAATTTGACTCATAAGGTTTTGAAAACTATCCATTTAACTGAGGACAGCAGACCCTACATAGACGGCAACTGGTTCTCAGCATACCTCACGGTCTGTAGGAAACCATAATTAGGAAGAGAAAGGTGTTCCTCCACCTTGATATGTAGTCTCATTTTGAAAAAGTTACTAAGATTCTATGTTTCCATTCCGTTTGCTCTTTAATCCCCAGGCGGTTTTTCTTCTAGCCCCTTTAAAACCGGGACTTTGGGAGGAAATGACAGGAATTGGATTCTTCCAGCACAGGTGGTCATTTTACCCCACTCCCTGCTACTCTTCTTCCTTAAGGCGAACGGAAGGCTGTGGTTGGCAAAGATAATTGGACTACCGCGCTTATCTCTGGAATCTCAGAACCTCCCACTCCCCTCAAAAGAAGCCAACCGCCTTAAGACCGCCTTTGTCTCGCTTTTAAGAAAATTTTAGACAACCCGGGACCCTCGCTCGATGTGAGAGGCTTAAATAAGCTCCACAATGAGTAGTAGCGGTACCTTTTGTTCTCTTTGCAATAAAAATTCTGAGCGAAAATGTAAAGCACACAGATCATAGCTGTGACTAATGAAATATATCAAAAAAATAACTAACGAACTCGACTATAACTTAAGAAGCAATTATAATTCTAATCTTGATTATAACACTCATTTTCTAGAGTATCCTTTATAAAATAGATGCCAAACACTGTTTATTGACAGTGTCGCAGAACTAGAGGGAGAAATAACCTGTAATAAATGAATTTGAAGAGAAGCCCGGCAAATTTCCTCTAATTGAACATTTAACAATTTGAGTAGCACCTTCGCGTCCTTGCCCGAAAAAATCTTTATAAATCTGGCCAAAACTGTCAGTGCCTGGGGTATATACGTCCTGTAGCGAAGCAATACGCCTATTGCTGTAATTTGGTCTATCCGCCTATATTCAGTTGGCTTTTCACAGGGTTTTCCTAATAGCGCATCATTAAGCCAGTTCACCTCCTCGACCATGTCAA